>WSYH01003289.1:0-69876 GCA_036426205.1 Ascaphus truei
TATACTCATAACATGCTTTTACCTTTTATTTGTTTGTGAGTGTATTTTTGTTGGACCTAATCGATTGTATTAAAAGTGTTTTTTTCATATTGCACTAGGATCGGGCGCTTTCTTTATTAAAAGTGTTTTTTTCATATTGCACTAGGATCGGGCGCTTTCTTAGATACTGTCACGCCTGTATGCCCACAGACCTGGCAGACCCCAGTACTGAGGTGGGAACGGTATTACACCACACAGCCACAGCAGTGGGAGCAAGCCCGGAGTGTGGTATAGCGTTGCTGGGCCTGTTGAGAGAGTGGTTAAGATACTTGCAACGTCTTGTAGGGTTAAGCGTAAGAATGGTCGTGTCCGTGTGCCAATGTCCAGGGGTCCAGAGAGTAGAGTCGTTAGAGTTGAAAGCCAGGTCCACGGATTCCAGTGGTCAGCAAGGTAGAGTTCGTAGCAAGGTTCAAGGGGTACAGAGAGCAGGTTAGTCCAGGACAAGCAGGAGTCAAAGCCAGGGAAATCCAAAGTAACACAGGAGCAGGAAACAGCAGTGACACAGAGGGAGCACAGCATACACTGCCGACACACTTAATTGCAGTGCGGCCAGATCCGCAAGCCGGGAGATTTCCCGGCTTGCTAGTGGCCGCCCCTCGGTCACGCGTCTTCGGGAGCCTGCGCCCCCTGCACGCGCGTCCAGGGCTCCCCGAGGGAGCCCTGGTGTCCCGCGATGTGGGGGACGGCGGCAGGGGGTTCCGGGGGACCCGGCGGACCCGGCAGCGGTAGGGAGAGCGCCCCGATCGGAGGGCGCTCTTCCGCTGCTTCGGCGCGCGCCCGTCACCCTCGGGCGCGCGCCAGGCTACTGCTGCGGCCAAGAACGGGCAAATGCTCGAATAAACTTGGCCGCAGCAGTAGGTCAGCACACACAGGGAAACAGGAACTATGCAGAGCGACGATAGAGAGGACAGACAGGGATTGTAAAGGAAGACACACCAATAGGAGAGAGGGGAGGAGCAGAGAGAGAAGTGGGAGACAACAAGGATAGGTCAGGGAGAGAAGAGGAGGAGACAGAAGGATCAGAAAGTGAGATCGCCTGCAAGGAATGGGGGAAGGAATGGGGGGAGGAATGGGGGGAGCATGGTAGAGCTTTGAAGAGGAGCGTGTGCGCGCGCCCTCTATAAGCCAAGGGTGCATGCACACAGGCTGCGTCACCAGACGCGCGGAGCGCCGCAGGCACCCAGCGGAGGGGAGCAGAGGACTGGACGGGACCGCCACCGGAGGTGAGGTACAGGCAGCGGGCACAGGGGGTAATTGGGAGTGGGGAGCGTTGCCGCAGGGGCTCGGGGACCGCGCAAATGCGCGCGACCTTCGGGGCATGCGCTGATGCAATTGGGCAGGGAGAGAGGGAGACGGAGCGGGACAGGAGTGGGTAAGTGCAGAGGGACTGGCCAGAGAGGGGACAGAGGGAGAGAAAGAAGGGGAAGGAATCCACTGAACCGTCACAGTATCCCCCCTTGAGGATCGATCTCCGAGCGATCCAACCAAGGTTTACACGGAAATTTCTGATGGAATTGTTGGAGTAATCTTGGGGCTTGAATATGACGTGCTGGTACCCACGAACGTTCTTCCGGACCATAGCCCTTCCAGTGGACCAGGAACTGGAGTTTGTTTTTAGACCAGCGGGAATCAATGAGGGATTGGACCTCGTACTCCTGTTGTCCCAGGGTGGAGACTGGATTGGGTTTCCGGGAGGGAACAGGAAAATGAGAATTCTGCACAAAAGGTTTAAGAAGGGAAGTGTGAAACACGGAAGTAATCCTCATGGTGGGAGGCAGGTCAAGACCGTAAGTTACTGGGTTAATTTTTTCTAATATTTTGAATGGGCCCAGAAATCTCGGAGATAATTTAGGAGATGGCGTTTTAAGCCTGATATTCTTTGATGATAACCACACCCTGTCACCGGGTTTGAAAGAAGGACCAGGTTGACGATGGCGATCCGCCTTGGTCTTCTGTTTGGCAACCGCAGATTGTAGAGTTTTGAGGATCTTTTTCCAAGATTCTTGTAGATTAGCAACATGAGAGTCGGCCGCAGGAACACCCGACGGAGATGGTGAAAGAGGAAGGCAACTGGGGTGGAAACCGAAGTTAATAAAAAAGGGAGACTCTTGAGTAGACTCGTTTTTGAGAGAATTTATAGCAAATTCGGCCCATGGCAAAAGGTCCACCCAGTTGTCCTGTGAGTCAGATATGAAGCATCTTAGATATTGTTCTAGAGTTTGATTCATCCTTTCGGCTTGACCATTGGTTTGCGGATGGTAGCCTGAGGAAAACAAGAGAGAGATTCCGAGTCTTTGGGAAAATGCCCGCCAGAATTTAGAGATGAACTGCGATCCACGGTCAGAGACAATAGAAATGGGAACGCCATGTAACCTGAAAATTTCTTTGGAAAAGTCATCAGCCAAAGTGGCAGAGTTAGGAAGACCCTTGAGGGTAATAAAGTGTGCTTGTTTAGAGAACCTGTCCACTACTATGTTTCCAGGATTGTTCCGGAATGGGAAGAGGTAAGAGAAGTCCTGAAGGTTTGTGATGGAGTGTTTTACTCTGGGCACAAAGAGGGCAGGCAGTGGTAAAGTCGAGAATATCTTTGTTCATCTTTGGCCACAAAAATGTCCGTTTAATGAGATCTGCTGTCCTTTTGAAGCCTGGATGACCGACTGCTCTAGAAGAATGACCCCAAAGTAAAACTTTATGGCGAAAGCGTGGGGCTGCGTATAGGCGTCCTTCTGGTACCCTGAACCTGCTGGGAATGTGAGCTTGAGCTTTGTTGATTTCGTCCAACACATCGAAGTTGTTAGCGGAAATTATACATTTGGCAGGAAGAATAGGCTCCGTGGTTTCATTAGCTTCGGTTTCAGTGGCGAACTGACGAGAGAGTGCATCCGCTTTAACATTTTTGGTACCAGGAATATATGAGATGGTGTAGTTAAAGCGAGAAAAGAAGAGCGACCACCGAGCTTGGCGGGAACCCAGACGACGAGCCCCCTCGATATATAACAAATTTTTGTGGTCAGTGAGAATAGCAACTGGTTCTTTGGAACCCTCCAACAGGTGCCTCCATTCTTGAAGAGCCAGTTTTATGGCCAAAAGTTCACGATTACCTACATCATAATTCCTTTCGGCAGACAAAAATTTCCGTGAAAAAAAACCACAGGGGTGAAGTTTCTCTTGGGGAGAAGTCCTCTGGGAAAGGACTGCGCCGGCTCCTATGTCGGAAGCGTCGACCTCCAAAGTGAAGGGGAGGGAGGTATCTGGATGACGAAGGATGGGTGCGGAAACAAAAGCCTTCTTGAGAACCTCAAAAGCAAGAATAGCCTCTGGAGACCAGGAAGTGATATCGGCGCCCTTTTTGGTCACTGCGGTGATGGGAAGAGCAATAGAAGAATTTTTTTTGATGAATTTCCTGTAATAGTTGGCAAAGCCGAGAAAACGCTGCACAGCCTTGAGTGAATTAGGCAGCGGCCAATCGAGAACAGCTTTCAGTTTTTCTGAATCCATGGAGAAGCCTTGGCTGGAGATGATATAACCTTAGAAGGCAGTAGAGGTCTGGTGGAACAAACACTTCTCCATCTTGGCATATAGGTGATTAGAACGGAGCCTAGAAAGCACTAGTTTGGTATGTTGAATGTGTTCCTCCAGACTTTTAGAGAAAATCAGAATGTCATCTAGATAGATTATGACAAATGTTCCCAATACATCACGGAAGATGTCGTTCATAAACTCTTGAAAAATGGCCGGAGCGTTACATAAACCAAAGAGCATAACAAGATATTCATAATGTCCAGATCGTGTGTTAAATGCTGTTTTCCACTTGTCCCCCTCCCTTATGCGAATGAGATTATAGGCACCTCTTAAATCGAGCTTTGAGAAGATAGAGGCCCCCTGGAGACGATCGAACAGTTCTGAGATAAGCGGAAGAGGATACCGGTTCTTCACCGTGATTTTATTGAGTCCACGGAAGTCAATGCACGGCCTAAGAGATCCATCCTTTTTTCTTCACAAAGAAGAAGCCAGCCCCGGCAAGGGAGGTAGAGTTGCGGATGAATCCCTTCTCCAAATTTTCCTGAATGTAGGACGTCATGGCTTCGGTCTCCGGGACGGAGAGTGGATATGACTTAGACTTCGGCAGAATGGTCCCAGGAATCAGATCGATAGGACAATCATACAGACGATGGGGAGGTAGAACCTCCGCTTGTACCTTGTTGAACACATCCAGGTACTCATGATACACGGTAGGCAGGGTCAATAGATTAGAAGGAACGGAATCAAGACTGGCAAGCACTGCAACAGGAGACTCCGCAGAAACGGCATCTGCGGACGAAGGCCACTGGAGAGGCTGAGCACCGGTCCAGTCAATGCGCGGATTGTGGAGTTGAAGCCAAGGCAATCCTAAAATAATTTGCACTGTGGGAGATTGAAAAATATCGAAAAATATCGAAGATTATTACCTCCTTATGACCGTCAGCCAAGGTCAGTGTGTGAGGAATAGACTCCCAAAGAGTCTAAGAGAGAAGGCGGCTGTCTCGCGCCGTGCAGGAGTATCAAATACAAGTTGAAACTAGCGTCTGAAGAGAGAGTAATCTTGCGTTAATTCGCTTTTGCGCTCCCATAGGGGGGAGGCCCAGGCGAGAGCGTCTCCGGTGAGCAAGGCATAGATATACGCTACCTTAGCACGACCAGTGGGAAACAGGGAGGGGGACATCTCTAATTGCACCTCGCATTGGTGTAAGAAACCGCGGCAGGCGAGGGGATCCCCATCATAGCGATTCGGTGCAGGAATGCAATGCCCAGGACTGACGTAGTTTGTGGCAACCGGTGACGTTCGAGCCATGGGGCTCTCCTGAGGGGAGAACTTGGCCAATTGCTGGGAGACAGTAGACAACTGGTCACTGACAAATTGTAATGCCTCTATGGAAATCTCTATGGCAATACCGGTACCCACCTCAGGGGGGTCTGCGTTTGTTGGGCTCTGCATAATGGTACGCCTGTATGCCCGCAGACCTGGCAGGACCCCAGTACTGAGGTGGGAACGGTATTACACCACATACCCACAGCAGTGGGAGCAAGCCCGGAGTGTGGTATAGCGTTGCTGGGCCTGTTGAGAGAGTGGTTAAAATACTTGCAACTTCTTGTAGGGTTAAGCGTAAGAATGGTCGTGTCCGTGTGCCAATGTCCAGGGGTCCAGAGAGTAGAGTCATCCGAGTTCAAAGCCAGGTCCAAGGATTCCAGAGGTCAGCAAGGTAGAGTTCGTAGCAAGGTTCAAGGAGTACAGAGAGCAGGTTAGTCCAGGACAAGCAGGAGTCAAAGCCAGGGAAATCCACGGTTACACAGGAGCAGGAAACAGCAGGGACACAGAGGGAGCACAGCATAGGTCAGCACACACAGGGAAACAGGAACTATGCAGAGCGACGATAGAGAGGACAGACAGGGATTATAAAGGGAGACACACCAATAGGAGAGAGGGGAGGAGCAGAGAGAGAAGTGGGAGACAACAAGGATAGGTCAGGGAGAGAAGAGGAGGAGACAGAAGGATCAGAGAGTGAGATCGCCTGCAAGGAATGGGAGGAGGAGTCAGGAGCATGGTAGAGCTTTGAAGAGGAGCGTGTGCGCATGCCCTCTGTAAGCCAAGGGTGCGCGCGCACAGGCTGCATCACCAGACACGCGGAGCGCCGCAGGTACCCAGCGGAGGGGAGCAGAGGACCGGACGGGACCGCCACCGGAGGTGAGGTACAGGCAGCGGGCACAGGGGGTGACTATTAGCGGGGAGCATTGCCGAAGGGGCTCGGGGACCGCGCGACCTGCGGGGCATGCGCTGAGGCAATGGGGCAGGGAGAGAGGGAGACGGAGCGGGACAGGAGTGGGTAGGTGCAGAGGGACTGGCCAGAGGGAGAGAAAGAAGGGGAAGGAATCCCCTGAACCGTCACAGATACATTGTATTGTATGTCTTTATTTATATAGCGCCAAAAGTGTACTCAGCGCTTCACAAAGAATACAGTACAGGGAATTTTAAAAATACAACAAGTGTAGCAAAATCAGACAATGGGAAAGGAAATCCCTGCCCTGAAGAGCGTACAATCTAAGAGGTATGATGGGAGACTTACAAAGACAGCAGGTGAGGGAATAAGTGCTGTATATGTGTGTGCTTGGCCACAATGGGTGGTATAAGTAACTGTGGGACAATAGCCATGAGTGCAGGCTATTGGGATGCTTGATTTGTGGGGTAAGTTTTCAGGTTAGTCAGTGTTAAATGAAAAGGTTAACACCATTTACAGGGGAAGAGATGGCAGGGAGGCGTGGTGAGATCAGGTGTGTATGTCTGGCTTCAGGCTTAGGGTACATCCCCAACAGCAGGAAGGAGTAGATAGAGGATGTGAATAGAGAATTTGTGTGGGTGTTTTATATTGATTGTTGTTGGGAGAGAGGTGTATAAATAATGGTGCAGTGGGGAGTGGGGAAGTTGGAGAGAACAGGGACATACTCAAAGGAGTGAGGAAACAGTAAACAGAAAAAGCAATAGGGAGGGCATAGTGAGATACAGGAGGAGAGACTTCCCAATTATTGGAGGATAGGAAGAAAGGATAGGATAGGTCATTGAACCGCTTTCCAGAAGAAGTGGTTGGGGTAAATAAAGTCCATTAATCACAACAGTTCTTGTGATAGACCTCCTAGAACCTTACAGGGATAGGAGGAGAGTTAATGTTGTAGCAATAAAGAAAATGTATATAGAAGGCAGAGCACTTGTTTCTATGTACTGTAGGTTTGTGGTGCGTTGAAAAAACCTTTACATATGTCCCAACATAATGAGCCTTCATATACAGTGAATACTATCATAAAAAAGCAGGCGAGCACAGACAAAAGGGACGTTGCGGAAAACCTGGACATGTTATCCTATGATCTTGCCATGTATTCATCAGATTGACATATTGTTTTTCTAATCGGTGTGCTGCAGCTATTTTATTTCTTTAGTCTCAGAGGTTTTGAACATGACTTTTTAAAGCCTTTCCGAGTCCCTTGTATGCGTACAGTTGATTCCCCAAGCCAAGTCGGAAGTGCATCTGTACATTACGGAGGTTTCAAACTTGTACACTTGGTTTGAAGAGCAGTAAACTTGGTCCATGAAATGGTATCACAGACTGCAGCAAACTAGTATGGTAGAACTGCGTATGCCTCTACAATGTGAATCTCCTTCTCCCGATAAAGCAGAACTTGAAACATACACCCTGTAAAGTAGATTTCTAGATGGTGCCTGTCCACACTTGTGTACTGTATGCTCCAGGTAGCAAGATGGTGTTTGTAATTAATGGTTTGGTTCCGAAATTGTAAACTGGGGCAGTACAGCATGCTTGGATGACCATAGATGTTGGAAGTGTGTGTACTCTGTATCTGTCAGCCATGGCAGAAATGGAAGACATGGAAGCTAATGTGCATAGGGATGCTAAAATAATGTAAGCATGGATCTGCACAGTGGATATAGGGTCCATCATGGAAGCCTATAGTGCATATCTTTATACTCCTCTTGGTTTATAATTGCTTTAACATCTTCCTGCTTCTGGATTTCTAACACTTCCACAGCTAAAATAGCTGCTCATTTTTAATTCTACATGGGAGTCAGATGGTGCAGGTATCCTCTGAGCAGACATATGTATGGTCCTCTAATGGCAGCATTTGATATTCATAACCCCACTGCACACACTTACAAACTTATACAGAGCATACAGGACACCCACAAGCTCATATTGAACCCCCAAAATAACCACAACATATATATAAGCATATAAGTGTCACAGAGGAGTGCTACTGAGCATGGCAATACAGTATATATATATTTAAAACCAGAGACATACAGTGGCGACACTGTTTATTTGAGCGCGGCCGTAGCCGCGGTGTGGGGGAGCCGGCGGCTCATCTCGGGATCTCCCTGGCGCGTGCAGCGCGTCACTCTGGCGCCGGTCACACGGCCCAGGGTTCCCCGGCATCCCCGAAGGCTGCAGAGGCAGCAGGGGTAAGGGGGACGCTGCGCGCAGCTTGCGCAAGCCAGGGGGAGCAGCCAGGGGTTCGGGGAAGGGGAGGGGGACATTTTTATTAAGCGCGTGGGACGGGGCTTATTCTGGCTCGCTCGCGGCTCCGTTTTGGCGCCAGCCGGAATAAGCCCCGTTCATAAGGGGCACAAAACGGGCAAATGCTCGAATAAACTTTGCCGCTGCTGTAACATAAAACACAGACAGAGCTCAGTGCACATCCAGTAAAACTTATACACGGTACAGTGCCTAAATATACATGTATAGATATCTATTAAATAAAATGGTCTTTTAGTTTAACATTTTGGCCAAAGTGTTGTAAGCCCCTGAGCCACTACACGGCAGACCACATCTCAAGGGTCCCTAACACTAATATAAATTCTTAATAACACTGTGCATTACCAGGAAGAATATTTATAATAAATCTGTCAAAATGGTTAAAAGCTCACTCCATAGCATCTCCCACTCTCAGGGGAACTTGCTTGCTTGCAGTGTGATTGTGACAAATCTAATACAGAGTGCTTTTCCTGGTAATGTACAGGTTAATAAAAGCTTCAATCAGACTTAGAACTTTGCAACTAATTTTGACAGATTTATTATAAATCATTATTCCTGGTAATGCACAGGTTATTAAGAATTTATATTAGTGTTAGAGACCCTTGAGATGTGGTCTGCCGTGTAGTGGCTCAGGGGCTTACAACAATTTGGCCAAAATGTTAAACTAAAAGACCATTTTATTTAATAATAATCTATACATGTATATTTAGGCACTGTACCGTGTATACGTTTTACTGGATGTGTGCTGAGCTCTGTCTGTGTTTTATGTTATGTCTCTGGTTTTAAATAAACTTATACAGAGACCTGATGCACACATCGTATACATACACATATAAATATATATACTTATATTGGAGGAATTGAGTCCTCCTTAGTCCGTTGCACCCTGCAAAAAATTCTCTTAAAATTCTCTTGCTGTCCAGTGTGTGCTGTATATCACTGTCCTGTTCTGTATACACACACATGCACTCATATAAACCATCATATACAGATTTGCGCATTGAGTCTCACATTCTAATACAGATATAGATGGCGTTAAGGGCACCGCAATATTGATTGCAAGAAATACCACGGCCCCCATCTCTTCAATGCACGCATTATTTTCTGCATTAGTTCTCTCGTTACCAGGAATAACCCACTCTTGCTACATCTGTACATACTGTTATATACTGCAGCCATTGTAAGCCCATGCTTTTGTTATGCTTATGTGGGTGCTATGCCTGTTATAGTGCAGACTTCTGGCTGTATTGGTTCTGGAGAAATGTAGATATATTGCTGGTTGTGATAGCTTCATAGATTTAGCTGTACATAATGCATGTCAAGAACCCGTCTCGACAAAATGAGTACAACTACATCTAGGGGATCAGATCTGGTCAAATGGAAGGTATCCCAGAAATGAATCTCCATTGTTAACGGGCACATCACCTCTCTGACCAATCTGTCTTTTTCATGCTTAATTTCTTCAAAAGCCCCCCAAGTAAAACACGCCTACAACACATACAAATGTAAAATCTGTTGGTCTATTCCAAGGTATTCGATACCTGCAAAAACAAATCTTGTTTTCTTCAGGACCAATATGGTTTCTACAACTACACACTGCAAGGTGGAGGAGACAATCCACCGTGTGACCCAACATCTCGGCCTCCTGAAAATACAGGGAACCAGACTTGATAGAGACGGGCTCTCCTTACTGCATCACTGCCGAGGCACTGGAGACCAGCCTTATAGAGCCACACAATACACAGGGTATGGTTGCCCTGGCACAGCAGAGACACTGGCAAAAGGATGGTTCAGATGTTGGCAGCTTCTGTTCAGCAGAAGAGGAAGGAATATCAAATAACCCTGAGCTCGTCATTGCAAAAAGGTTCTGTCTCTTTTAGGAACAAATTGAACTAACGTCAGTGACATTGTTATAAAGGAAACAGAAGTGTGCGTATTTTGACAGCCTATGCTTATCGTGCTGTTCTCATTTACAATTTGGGCTCTGAATAGGGGGAAGGGTGAGTATGATCCACCCAATTGATTAGGTCATTCTGTTTCTGCACCCCACCTGCATGTGAGATGAGGAACAAGAGAGGGTAAGGATTAGCACAATGTAAGGGAATAAAATACACACCTGGTTACTGTTTAAAGATGTTTCTAGAACAAAATAAAAGCCATTGTGAAATATGTATACACGTTTGAGCATTTTTTCCCATGAATTTCTAGTTTTACCTGAATTAAGTAAAATTGTAAGATGTAACCTAGAAGACATTAGCTACATTTTGGGCCTGCATGGTATTTAACCTTTCACTCCTGTGCAAATCACAAAAATTTCACATGTCAAAAACACAGCAGAAGAGAAGAGACCCATGAGGTTTGAAAAGCTCGGTACTGTATGTTCTTATTTATCCTAAAAAGCAGGGGTGGGTGCACAAAGTCATAATTCCCCTCTCCCCCTCCCCCCCTTACTTGCTGTCCAGCATCTCCTCTGCGGCATAATTTGAGAAGATGCGGGAGGAGAAGCTGGAGAGAAGGTAAGAGGCAGTTACAGAGGGCCCGTGCTCTCCCCCAGCAATCACTTTAAATTTTGTGGGGGAGAGCACGGGGCCTCTCTACACGCAGGGCTCGGTTCGGTGCCCCCCTTTCCCCCTCCCCCCCAGAAAATTTCAGCACTAATTTCACTATAGCAGGGGGATGATGAATCAGAAATCAACGTGTGCCAGCTCCGGAAACCCCCTGCTCCAAATCTATT
Organism: Ascaphus truei; assembly: GCA_036426205.1. Taxonomy (NCBI): domain Eukaryota; kingdom Metazoa; phylum Chordata; class Amphibia; order Anura; family Ascaphidae; genus Ascaphus; species Ascaphus truei. The sequence continues at coordinate 10,849 of WSYH01003289.1, forward strand.
TACAAACAAAACACATGGTGCTGCATCTTCTCCTTTAACTGCCCTGCAGCTCACACACAGCACATATAGTGCTTCTAAATGTTGACCCCTTAAACACTGCATACATGTTGTGCGTCCCATGCTGTTGACTATATCATTGTTGTGTTTACTCTTTTCATTATGCGTTGGAGGAAATACAAAGGACACGGGATGACAATAGCAGCGTACGTACCTGCTGAAAGGATTTTCCTTGATGTGTTTGCAGCTTAACACGCTTTGGCCTAAATATTATTATTCGCGTTCATTTGTAAAGGGCCAACATATTCCGTGGCGCAGTACAATGGGGTTAGAGACCTCAGGTGCATACACAGAAGGACATACAGACCAGCGCAAACAGATGCAGAGAGGTAATGAGGGCTCTGATCCTGAGAGCTTACACTCTACAGGGAACAAGGGGCAGTGTTGGAACAAAAGGTAAAGGGGCGGGATGGAGTGTACTTCAGGAAGAGCAGGAGGCTCATCTCCAGACCTCAAGCCCCCCCCCCCCCCCAAAGGTCATGTATTCAGGATATCCCAGCTTCCACACGGGTTGCTCAGAGGCTCAATCAGAGGACCTCTGATTGAGCCACCTGCACTGAAGCAGGGACTGATTGAGCCACCTGTGCTGAAGTGGGGATATCCTTAAAACCTGACATGTTGGGGAGAGCTTGATGACTGCAGTTGAGCCCCCCTGGGAAAGAGTATGGTACAGCCGCACAGCTAGAAAAGCATCAAAAGATTGAAGTAAACAAGCTGTACTTACGAGACGAAGAAATTTATAGAAATTAATCAAATAATTTGCCATATTGGATGTGCGTTCAGTTTGTTGACTTATTCTCCCTTTTTATCACGTGCGGTTTCTCTCCTCACCTTATCTTTATTGGTGCTCTGATAAGCAGTGGGTAAAGAAAACACTTGATTGACAAACACCTCAGAGTCCCCTACAAAATGCAATTTGTACTTAATCTAAATACAACAACAAAAACACAAACGCAGATCCAATAATGATGTTGGCGCACTTTGTGTTTAAGGAAGCCAATGACAGGCTGAAAAAAAAAAAACTTAAATGCATGCTTGCTAATGCAAGAAGCCTGACAGATAAAATGGGGGAGCTTGAATTAATAGCTGCAAGGGAGCCGTATGATATAGGCATTACTGAAACATGGTGGGATGAAATTCATGACTGGACAGTTAATTTCGAGGGTTATTCTCTTTTTCGGAAGGATCGAACAAATAGAAGAAGAGGTGGAGTATGTTTATATGTTAAACCGGATCTAAAACCTATTATAAGGGATGATGTCTATGAAGGGAATGATAAAAATGTAGAGACTTTGTGGATAGAAATTAGCAGTGGAGATAAAAGTATAAAGAAAATATTTGTGGGAATATGCTATAAACCACCAAATATCTGTGAGATTGAGGAAGCTAAAATACTTTTGCAAATGGAGAAGGCATCAAAACTGGGTCATGTTTGCATAATGGGGGATTTTAATTATCCAGACATAGGCTGGGGCAATGAGATTAGCGTTACAACAAAAGGAAACAGGTTTTTGGGGGTGCTTAAAGACAATAATATGACCCAAATTATTGAGGAACCAACCAGGAGAGGGACAGTTCTGGATTTGGTCATATCAAACAATTATTGACTATGGAGACATAGTATATGGCTCGGCTCCTCAAACCCACCTTAGCAAACTTGACACCCTCTACAATTCAATTTGTCGTTTTGTTCTCCAATGCAACTACAACACACATCACTGCGAAATGCTCAAAGAACTAGATTGGTCATCACTAGAGTCTAGGCGCAAAGTTCACCTTTCCTGTCTCACCCTCAAATACTTTCTGGGCAAGCTACCCAGCTACCTGAACAAGCTCCTCACCCCTACCACATGCAGCACCTATCACCTGAGATCAGACTCCAAAAGACTATTCATGGTCCCAAGGCTCAACAAAGTATCCGGACGTTCCTCCTTCTCCTTCCGTGCACCCCAAAACTGGAACAACCTACCAGAGACTCTCACATCCACCACCAGTTTAAGTTCTTTCAAAACTAAGGCTGTCTCACACTTTAATCTGGTCTGTAACTGTTTCATACGCTCATAATATATATTTTCTTTAACTGTGCACGCAATGTCTTGTATATAATGTATACCGTGTTCATTTATGTAACTGTACTTGTAACCATGTATTATTTGTTTTACTCTGTGCCCAGGACATACTTGAAAACGAGAGGTAAATCTCAATGTATTACTTCCTGGTAAAATATTTTATATATAAATAAAATAAATAAATAAAATGTAGAAGTAATAACAAATATTCAAGTCCTGGAACATTTGGGTAACAGTGATCATAACATGGTCTCATTTGAAATAAATTATCAAAAAACAGATTACTTGGGTTCAACAAAGACCTTCAACTTTGGAAAGGCAGATTTTAATAAACTGAGGTCTAATCTAGTAGTAATACAATGGGATTATGTATTTGCAGGGAAAAATGTAGAAGATAAATGGGCAGTCTTTAAAACATTGTTAGAAAAGCACAATTATCAGTGTATACCCTTGGGTAATAAGTATAAAAGAAATAAGTAAAAACCAATGTGGCTAAATAAACAGGTAGGGGAGGAAATGGACAAGAAGAGGAAGGCGTTTAGATTCTTTAAGTCAGAAGGGTCAGAGACATCGTATCAGAATTATAAGGAACTAGCTGAGAGACCCGGCGTTGGCCGGAATTTAAATAGATAAAATAAATTTCCCGCTAGGAGAGGGAGGGGGACGACGACAGTGGTGGGGGGGGACCTTGCTCGCTCATGCCACACTGATTTGTTATGGCTATTCCCAGAATGCTCCGCTCACCTCCCCTTCTCAGAAGCCTCCGCGCCATTAACCCCCTCGGTGCGTGTTTTCTGCTCTTGGCCCCTGGCCTTTTCCCGCCTTTAACCCCGGCCTTTTCCCAGACTCCTCTGCTTCGCCATCCTTTGCCGTTACCCGGCTCTCCCCGGGCGTGTACCTGCAGGTGACGGGCGCTCCACCCCCCCCCCCTTCCTGCTCAGGGTGTTTTGTTCTCCAATGCAACTACAACACACATCACTGCGAAATGCTCAAAGAACTAGATTGGTCATCACTAGAGTCTAGGCGCAAAGTTCACCTTTCCTGTCTCACCCTCAAATACTTTCTGGGCAAGCTACCCAGCTACCTGAACAAGCTCCTCACCCCTACCACATGCAGCACCTATCACCTGAGATCAGACTCCAAAAGACTATTCATGGTCCCAAGGCTCAACAAAGTATCCGGACGTTCCTCCTTCTCCTTCCGTGCACCCCAAAACTGGAACAACCTACCAGAGACTCTCACATCCACCACCAGTTTAAGTTCTTTCAAAACTAAGGCTGTCTCACACTTTAATCTGGTCTGTAACTGTTTCATACGCTCATAATATATATTTTCTTTAACTGTGCACGCAATGTCTTGTATATAATGTATACCGTGTTCATTTATGTAACTGTACTTGTAACCATGTATTATTTGTTTTACTCTGTGCCCAGGACATACTTGAAAACGAGAGGTAAATCTCAATGTATTACTTCCTGGTAAAATATTTTATATATAAATAAAATAAATAAATAAAATGTAGAAGTAATAACAAATATTCAAGTCCTGGAACATTTGGGTAACAGTGATCATAACATGGTCTCATTTGAAATAAATTATCAAAAAACAGATTACTTGGGTTCAACAAAGACCTTCAACTTTGGAAAGGCAGATTTTAATAAACTGAGGTCTAATCTAGTAGTAATACAATGGGATTATGTATTTGCAGGGAAAAATGTAGAAGATAAATGGGCAGTCTTTAAAACATTGTTAGAAAAGCACACTTATCAGTGTATACCCTTGGGTAATAAGTATAAAAGAAATAAGTCAAAACCAATGTGGCTAAATAAACAGGTAGGGGAGGAAATGGACAAGAAGAGGAAGGCGTTTAGATTCTTTAAGTCAGAAGGGTCAGAGACATCGTATCAGAATTATAAGGAACTAGCTGAGAGACCCGGCGTTGGCCGGAATTTAAATAGATAAAATAAATTTCCCGCTAGGAGAGGGAGGGGGACGACGACAGTGGTGGGGGGGGACCTTGCTCGCTCATGCCACACTGATTTGTTATGGCTATTCCCAGAATGCTCCGCTCACCTCCCCTTCTCAGAAGCCTCCGCGCCATTAACCCCCTCGGTGCGTGTTTTCTGCTCTTGGCCCCTGGCCTTTTCCCGCCTTTAACCCCGGCCTTTTCCCAGACTCCTCTGCTTCGCCATCCTTTGCCGTTACCCGGCTCTCCCCGGGCGTGTACCTGCAGGTGACGGGCGCTCCACCCCCCCCCCCCTTCCTGCTCAGGGATCAGCCAATGATGCGGCAGGGCTGCTTGCCTGTTCCGTGAGGTTGCCGGCCGGCAGCCAATCAGGTTGTAGTTACGCTGCCCGGGGCCGCTGACTGAAGGAGGGAGGGAGGGAGGTAGAGGCCTGAGCTGTGTCAGACGGGAGGAGCGGCGCGGAGACCGAGACACACCGGGAGACAGGAGGCTGAGGTAAGGGGAACACGGGGGAGACCTCGGGCAGTGTGTGCGCGTCCACCCGCAGCGGGAGCCACTGTCACATACCAGGCTGAGGTGAGTGAGCGCCGGGGAGGGAGATTATGTCTGCGGAGCGCATAGAGAGATTGCCGTGCGGAGCGCAGAGGGAGATGGTGATGGTAATGTACAGGCATACCCCGCATTAACGTACGCAATGGGACCGGAGCATGTATGTAAAGTGAAAATGTACTTAAAGTGAAGCACTACTTTTCCCCCACTTATCGATGCATGTACTGTACTACAGTTGTCATATGCGTGCATAACTGATGTAAATAACGCATGTGTAACAGGCTCTATAGCATCCCCGCTTGTGCACAGCTTCGGTACAGGTAGGGAGCCAGTATTGCTGTTCAGGACGTGCTGACAGGCGCATGCGTGAGCTGCTGTTTGCCTATTGAGCGAAATGTACTTACTCGCGAGTGTACTTAAAGTGAGTGTCCTTAAAGCGGGATATGCCTGTATGTAGTTGATGCGTGAATGAGGGTGAATGTATGAATGTAATGTGTGTGTTGATGTTGTGTGAATGAAGGTATAAATGTGTAGAGTTTATGAAGAAATTTATTGAATAGTGTATGAATGTTGAAGGTAAATGAAATGATGATGTATATTTTTTTCAGAGGATCGTGAACATAGAGAAAGCCGGAGATGTTGTGAACGTGGTAGTGGTAATGTAAATGCAAATTAGTATAGCGGCGATTGAATAAAGTAACGAAATAAAATAATTGTAAGAATGGAAAGAATTGAAAATTGGCAAAGCGGGACATAGTGTAATGTGCATGTAATGTACATGTTGTAATTGCGTGTCGGCCATTTTAGAAAGTGAATTTACAGTGCGTAGGTGCAGGCTGGCGGTTATTTGCAAAGCGTCACATTGAAGATGTAAGTTATTTTGTCGGCCATTTTACAAAGTTAATAAAGAGTGCGTAGGTGAATGTACGGGCGGGAATTTTAGTAAGAAATGTAAACGCACGCTATTGTTTTCATAGATATTTATTTGAATTGTAAGTTCCTTTGTCGGCCATTTTAGAAACTTAATAAAGAGTGCGTAGGTGAATGTACGGGCGGCAATTGTAGTAATAGAAATGTAAACGCACGCCATTTTTTTCATATATATGTATTTGTAGTAAGGCATAAAGGGAGAGTGCAGGGCTACAGGGAGTGTTGTTCGTAGTGTCGTCGTGTGTGTGTGCGTAGGCCATATGGTCGGCCATGTGCACAGGGAGTGTCGGCCGGCCGTTGCGGAGGGAGAATGTGTGTTGAATGTGCGCAGGTAGTGTCGTGGTGCGCGGCGGCCATGTGCACAGGGACTGTCGGTCGGCCGTTGCAGAGGGAGAATGAAGGTACGGGCGGCCATTGTTTTTATAGAAATGTAAAGGCACGCCATAGCATGAGTGTGCGCAGGGAGTGTCGCGGTGCGCGGCACCCATGTGCACAGATACTGTTGGGCGGCCGTTGCGGAGGGAGAATGAAGGTAGGTGCGGGCATTTTTGTAATAGAAATTGAAAGGCACGCCATAGCATGAGTGTGCGCAGGGAGTGTCGCGGAGCGGCCATGTGCACAGATACTGTTGGGCGAGACCCGGCGTTGGCCAGAATTTAAATAGATAAAATAAATTGATGTTGTTTAAAATAAGAAGTATAATTTTTAGTAGTTCCAGTTGGAGCAAACATATAAAAACAAACCCACAACTGCACTGCGTGAGTAATAAATGTAGGCCAACTACACACTGACTGAGAAACTTCTGATCTGATGTCAATAAGGGGCGGAGGCAAAAGGATAGTAGGCATTCAATGACAGTGAGGAGATTTTCACAGCAGCCATTTTGTGTGAGGGCAGATTAATTTCTACTAAACATATGTTTTTTTTATTCCCTTTTCAGTTAAGCAAATAAATAACAATATGTTTAGGCATTAAATGACAGTTAGTGAGGAGATACTCACAGCAGCCACTTAATATTGTAAAATGTAGATTCCAACTTATCCCTTTAAGAGATGTAACATTCATCTAATATGGATCTCATGTGATATTAGGTGAAGAAGCACGGCCATTTCACAGGGACTGTCGTCGCCGTGTCAAGGGAAATGAAGGTAGGGCGGCCATTGTTTTTATAGAATGTAAAGGCACCCATAGCATGAGTGTGCGCAGGGAGTGTCGCGGTGGCGCGCCACCCATGTGCACAGATCTGTTGGGCGGCCGTTGCGGAGGGAGAATGAAGGTAGGTGCGGGCATTTTTGTAATAGAATTGAAAGCACGCCATAGCATAGTGTGCGCAGGGAGTGTCGCGGAGCGCCATTTGCACAGATACTGTTGGCGAGACCCGGCGTTGGCCAGAATTTAAATATAAAATAAATTGATGTTGTTTAAAATAAGAAGTATATTTTTAGTAGTTCCGTTGGAGCACCATATAAAAACAACCCACACTGCACTGCGTGAGTAATAAATGTAGCCAACTACACACTGACTGGAAACTTCTGATCTGATGTCAATAAGGGCGGAGGCAAACAGGAATTAATCTAATAGGATCAATGGTGATTAGGTGAGAAGCGTGTGTGTGTGTGGTGTGTGTGTGTGGGTGTGTGTGTGTGTGTGTGTGTGTGTGTGGGTGTGTGTGGTGTGTTTGTGTTGTGTGTGTGGACACCGGGTGAGAGTGGAGATGAACTTACCAAGGACTCTGCAGGGCTTCTGTGGGGGTATGCTGTCAGTGCAAGTGTGTGTGACAGTGAAGTAGGTGTGTGTCAGTGATGTCACTGTAGTTTTGGCCAATGACAGTGTGTGGGCGGGTGTGTCACATTGGGCGTACCTCTTGGGCATGACAGTCGGGGTGGCCACGGACCAATCACATTCACCGCAGCTAGTACCAACCTTTGATTTTATATATTAAGATGTAACAGAAATTGCAAAAAGGACAATCAAATTAGCAAAAATGGATAATGAAAAAAGGATTGCAATAGAAATAAGGTCAACCCTAAAAAATTCTTTAAGTACCTAATAACAAAAAAATGAGAAAAGAAAATATAGGGCCCTTTCAGTGAGATGGGTAGGCAGATTATTGGAGATAAGGAAAAAGCTGAGGTATTAAACAAATTCTTTGCCTCTGTTTACCAGGGAAGAATCAAGTTCATAGTGTGTGCGCCGGAGGAGCACCACAACCTCCATATTAATGAACAATTGGTTAACTGAGAAGAGAGTTCATAAGCGACTTGAAAAATTTTAAGTAAATAAGGCACCTGGCCCGATGGCATACATCCAAGAGTTCTCAAGGAGTTAAGCTCAGTATAGAAAAACCATATATTTAATATTCAAGGACTCCATTTCCACAGGCTCAGTACCACAGATTGGGTAAAGCAAAGAAGTGGGGCCTATATTTAAAAAAGGAGCTAGATCAGAACCGGGAAATTACAGACTGTAAGCTTGATTCAATAGTAGGGAAACTACTTGAAGGTTTAATACGGGATAATATTCAGGAATACCCAATGGAAACAAAATTATAGTAATAGTCAGCATGGATTTATGAAGGATAGATCTTGCCAAACTAACCTTATGTGTTTCTTTGAGGAAGTAAGTAGGAATTTAGACCAGGGTAATGCAGTTGATGTGGTCTACTTAGATTTTGCAAAGGCTTTTGATACGGTTTCACACAAGAGGTTGGTGTACAAAATAAAGAAAATTGGACTCAGTAATAAATAGCACCTGGATTGAAAACTAGTTAAAGGAGACAGAGAACAGAGGGTTGTCATAAATGGAACTTTTTCAGGTTGGGCTAAAGTTGTGAGTGGAGTACCTCAGGGATCGGTACTGGGACCCCTGCTTTTAACTTGTTATTAATGACCTTGAGGTGGCATCGAGAGCAAAGTCTCCATCTTGTGATGATACTAAATTGTGTAAGGTAATAAAATCGAGCAGGATGTATTTCTCTTCAGAAGGATTTGGAGAGACTGGAAACGTGGGCAGGTAAATGGCAGATGAGGTTTAATACAGATAAATGTAAGGTATGCATTTGGGATGCAAGAATAAAAAGTAAGGTTATCATTTGGGATGCAAGAATAAAAAGGCGACTTACAAATTAATGGGAGTATATTGGGGGAATCTTTGATGGAGAAGGATTTAGGAGTACTTGTAGACAGCAGGTTAGCAATAGTGCCCAATGTCATGCAGTAGCTGCAAAGGCAAACAACGATCTATCTTGCATTAAACGGGCAATGGATGGAAGGGAAGTAAACATAATTATGCCCTTTACAAGCATTAGTAAGACCACACCTTGAATATGGAGTACAATTTGGGCACAATCCTAAGAAAATACATTATGGAACTAGAGAGAGTGCAGAGAGAGCCACCAAATTAATACAGGGTGGTGGACATTCTAACTTATGAGGAGAGTAGCTAAATTAGATTATTTACATTAGAAAAGAGGCGTAAGAGGGGATATAGTAACTATATACAATATATTCAGGGATTCAGGGACAATACAAGGAGCTTTCAAAAGAACTATTCATCCACGGGCAGTACAAGGAATCGCGGGGCCATCCCTTAGGTTGGAGGAAAGGAGAGTTCACCAGCCAACAAAGGAAAGGTTCTTTACAGTAAGGGCAGTTAAAATGTGGAATCATTACCCATGGAGACTGTGATGGCAGATACAAAAGATTTGTTCAAAAAAGGTTGGACATCTTTTAGATGGAAAGGTATACAGGGATATACAAATAAGTATACATGGGAAGGATGTTGATCCAGGGATTAATCCGATTGCCATTCTTGGAGTCAGGAAGGAATTAATTTTTCCCCTTAATTGGGTTTTTTGTCTGGCTTCCTCTGGATTAATAAGTAAGTTTAGCTATAGGATAAAGTATGCTGTGTCTAAATTTAGCATGGTTTGAACTTGATGGACTTACGTCTTTTTTTCAACCTCATACTACTATGTGTGTAACTATGTAACATGGTTTTGGTCTCATATGGGCAGTCTGGGTTTTTTCAGGGACTTTCTCTCTGTCACGGTAGGCAGGCCAAATACACCTTTATATGTAAGGGATCAGACAAGGCAAAACTTGCAGTAAAAATAAAATTGCGGTTTATTCGGATAAGACTTCGGAAACCACAGAAATACAAAAACAGAGAATATACACACACTTACTAGGGTTCTGGGGAAGGAGATCTACCATTTCCTAGTTGCAAGCGGGCCTGCTTCCACAAAGGCTTACCTTGATAGGATCATGGTTCTGGGCTCCTGGACCGAAATCCAGCCTGCTGGCTAGGCTTCCCCATGCTTCCCTATTTGAATAGCTCTTCCACAGAAGCACCTTAGAGAGGCCCGCCAGAAGCTGCTTGTCTTCCAATCTCCAACAGAAAAAAGAGAGAGAGCTGCGTGTCCTGTTCTGTTCTGACTGACAGATTAAATCTGTCAGTGGTGATATTGGATACCGAGGCTTGAGGCTCATTACTCCAAGTTCTCTTGTTGGTATATTGTCACACACGTTAGAAAGTTTCTTGATCTGTGTTACTTGCACAGTTGAGTTTGGTTTCATAGGGTTAGTGCTGTGATGGGCGTGGGGTAGTGGTCAAATGGGTTTGCAGAGATCGCAGCAAGCTTCTTGATCAGTGGATTTGAATTCTGGTCCAGTTCTTTGTAAAATTTCTTGTTGAGCTTCTTTAGATGTGAAGGAAAAATGTGAACAGCGCTAAAGTCTAGAATCACTGTGTAAAGAATAAATAATAAACTTTTACTAAAGGTAGGCTGCTGGTAATACTGCCAGTACTAACCAGAAATACATAAAAGAAAGAAATAAACCTGGTGCCAAAAGTCAAGGAAAAGTCCTGTACTCCTCATGGGATCCGCACACTTGCTTGACAGGCCATGTAATGAAAAAAACACAAACAAACAAAGATCATAGTGCAACACTGTAGGGTAAACAGTTCTACACTATAAATCACACAAAACCGTGAGAGTCCTAGACGACAGTAAAATAACTATTTAATAAAAGGAACTATGCCATAAAATTGCATTGACAATACAAAGAACCGCAGGTCATCCGGAATGGAAAAATTGGAGCCCTACTTACAAGCAGCAAGATAAAAAAACGCGTTGTTAGGAACGAGTCCTTGGCGCAGAGGTCTCCTCGCAGAGTAGTATCTCTGCTCCGCCTCGACTCAAGTTCAAAACCGCTCTTCTGGTGTTCACGGAGCAATGCCGGTGACGGAGGCTGGTATGCGGAGTCCACCGCTCTGCACCGCGTGTGGCCGCTCTCCTCACTTCCTCCTCCGTCTCCACAGATGTCTCTGCGCGCCCGCGGCGATAGTGCCCGTGGCCTTAAGGGACAGCTGATGCGTACTGACTACCAGAGCTAGCAATTGTAGAAAGGCTCCAAATATCAAATGTCCATAAACGTCCAATGCAAACAGATAGTGGCTATGTCACCTGCCCTACGCGTTTCGTGAACGTTACTCTACTTCCTCGGGCTACAAACAATGATATTAGGTGAAATACTAATATACCCTAACCAATTAAATTAATTGACCGTTTAAAGCTATACAGCCTACATGCCATTAATACAGATCGCTATGTCTCACATTTAAAAAAAACATACAATACATAAAAATAATATAACAACAGTAATAACAATAACATCACATGCCTATATGTCAAAATATTTGTCCTGGCCTCATATATAATATAGGACTGACCAAACAATGGTCAAAGGATATTCAAACAGACTCCAAACCCTTGATTGGAGACTGCACAGATTCCCATTCCCTATGGTTGGATAGAAACAGACAGGTGTTGCAGTACCCTATTAATTCTGGTAACTCCTATTGCACATCACTAATTCGCTTCGTACCAGCACCCAGAATTCAGCATACGTATATAACGAAACAATCACAATCAGGGTTCGGTACTCACGTGTCGTCGCGGGCGGCAGGCTCTGCACACACCGGTGCCGATGGGCAATGACCCAAGCGACGGTGGCGGTTTACGCACCAAGATGGCGGCAGCGGCTCTGCACGTGGATCGAGCAACTCTCCAGTCAATCGCAACACACGTGGCGGTGGCGCGCTTCCGCAGTGGCGACACTGCAAATAGAGAGAGATGCTTTCTCACAGCAGCCATTTTGTGTAAAGACAGATTCATTTCTACATACATAATAATAGCATGTGAAAGCAAATAAATAACAATATTTGTAGGCATTCAATGACAGTGAGGAGATTCTCACAGCAGCCATTTTGTGTGAGGGCAGATTAATTTCTACTAAACATATGTTTTTTTTATTCCCTTTTCAGTTAAGCAAATAAATAACAATATGTTTAGGCATTAAATGACAGTTAGTGAGGAGATACTTACAGCAGCCACTTAATATGGTAAAATGTAGATTCCAACTTATCCCTTTAAGAGATGTAACATTAATCTAATATGGATCTCATGTGATATTAGGTGAAGAAGCATGGTCTCAGGTGTGTGTGTGTGTGTGTGTGTGTGTGTGTGTGTGTGTATGTGTGTGTGTGTGTGTGAGTACACACAGGGGTGAGATGAACTTACCAAGGACTCTGCAGGGCTTCTTTGGGGGTATGCTGTCAGTGTGAGTGTGTGACAGTGAAGTAGGTGTGTGTCAGTGATGTCACTGTAAGTTTTGGCCAATGACAATCGTGTGGGCAGAACACATTCTCAAGGGTCCCTCCCCCCCATAAAACTAATATAAATTCTAATAACACTGTGGCATTACCAGGAAGAATATATTATAAAATCTGTCAAAAATGGTATTTAAAAGCTCCCCCATAGTCTCTCCCACTCTCAGGGGAACTTGCTTGCTTTGCAGTTGTGATTGTGGACAATCTCAACAGAGTGCTTTCCTGGAAGTGTAAGGGTTAATAAAAGCTTCATATCAGCCTTAAACTTTGCAACTAATTTTACAGATTTGATTATATCATTCTTACCTGGTAATGCACAGTAATTAAGATTTAATATAGTGTTAGAGACCCTTGAGATGTGTCGGCCGGTGTAGGCTCAGGGGCCTACAACAATTTGGCCAAAATGTTAAACTAAAAGACCATTTTATGTATAAATAATCTTAATACATGTATATTTAGGCAACTGTACCGGTATACGTTTTACTGGATTGTTGCTTGACTCTGTCTGTGTTTATGTTTGTCTCTGGTTTTATAAAATTATACAGAGGACCTGATGCACACATGCCTTAACAATCAATATAAATATATTACTATATTGGAGGAATTGAGTCCTCCTTAGTCGTGCACCTGCAAAAAATTCTCTTAAACATTCTTTGCTGTCCTTGTGCTGGTGTATATCATCCTGTCCTGGTTTCTGTATACCACACACGATGCACTCATATAAACCATAATATACAGATTGCGCATTGAGTCCTCACATGCTAATACAGATCTAGATGGCGTTAAGGGCACCGCAATATTGATTGCAACGAAATCCACGGCCCCATCTCTTCAATGCACGATTATTTCTGCATTGAGTTCTACTTCGTTACCGGGAAGTAATCCCCCGCTTTGAAAAGCGACATCTGTACATACTGTTATATCTGACATGCCCAGGGCTTGTTACATTGAGTCTAGCCGTATGTGGCTAACTGTGTATGTTCGGGGTAGATAGTGTATATTGCTTGCATGTGATTAGTGCTCTGCTTATGGTCTAGATGTATATTGCGGTGTGAACTTTCTATAGTGTTCTTCATTCAAGAACCCGTCGGCGACAAATTATACAACTACATTAGGGGATCAGATCTTTCCGACAAATGTGAAGGTATACCAGAAATGGAATCTCCCATTTTAACGGGCACATTACTCTGTGACACAATCTGTCTTTTTTCATGCTTAATTTTCTTCAAAAGGCCCCCCAAGTAAAAAACCGCCTACAAACAATAAAATGTAAAATCTGTTGGTCTATTTCCAAGGTATTCGATACCTGCAAAAACAAATCTTGTTTTCTTCAGGACCAATATGGTTCTACAACTACACACTGCAAGGTGGAGGAGACATCCACAGGTGACCAACATCTCGGGCCTCTGAAAATACAGGGAACCAGACTTGATAGAGACGGCTTCTTACTGCTATCACTGCCGAGGCACTGGAGACCAGCCTACTATAGAGCCACCAATAGCACAGGGTATGGTTGCCCTGGCACAGCAGAGAGACAATGGCAAAAGGATGGTTCAGAGTTGTTGGAGGCTTCTGTTCAGCAGACGAATGCAGAAGAGGAAGGAATATCAAATAACCTGAGCCGTCATTGCAAAAAGGTTCTGTCTCTTTTAGGAAAACAACCTGAACTAACGTCAGTGACATTGTTATAAAGGAAACAGAAGTGTGCGTATTTTGACAGCCTATGCTTATCGTGCTGTTTCATTTACAATTTGGCTCTGAATAGGGGGAAGGGTGAGTATGATCCACCCAATTTGATAGGTCATTCTGTTCTGCACCCCACCGGCATGTGAGATGAGGAAACAAGAGAGGGTAAGGATTAGCACAATGTAAGGGAATAAAATACCCACCTGGTTATGTTTAAGATGTTCTAGAACAAAATAAAAGACATTGTGAAAAGTATACACGTTGAGCTTGTTTTTCCCATGAATTCTCGTTTTACCTGAATTAAGTAAAATTGTAAGATGTAACCTAGAAGACATTAGCTACATTTGGGCTGCATGGTATTTAACCTTTCACTCTGTGCAAATTCAAAACATTTCACATGTCAAAAAAAAACAGCAGAGAGAGAAGAGACCCATGAGAGTTTGAAAAGCCGGCTGTATGTTCTATTATCCTAAAAAAGCAGGGGTGGGTGCCCAAAGTCATAATTCCCCTCTCCCCCTCCCCCCTACTTGCTGTCCGCATCTCTCTGCGGCACATAATTTGAGAAGATGCGGGAGGAGAAGCTGGAGAGAAGGTAAGAGGCAGTTACAGAGGGCCCGTGCTCTTCCCCAGCAATCAATTTAAATTTTGTGGGGGAGAGAGCACGGGGCTCTCTACACGCAGGGCTCGGTTCGGTGCCCCCTTTCCCCCTCCCCCCAGAAAATTTCAGACACAATTTCACTATAGCAGGGGGATGTGAATCAGAAATCAAACGTGTGCCAGTCCGGAAACCCCCTGCTCCAAATCTATTTACAAACAAAACACATGGTGCTGCATCTTCTCTTTAACTGCCCTGCAGCTCACACACAGCACATATAGTGCTTCTAAATGTGACCCCTTAAACACGCATACATGTTGTGCGTCCCATGCCTGTTGACATATTCATTGTTGTGTTTACCTTTTCATTATGCGTTGGAGGAAATACAAAGGACACGGGATACAATAGCAGCGTACGTACCTGCTGAAGGATTTTCCTTGATGTGTTTGCAGCTTAACACGCTTTGGCTAAATATTATTATTCGCGTTCATTTGTAAGGGCCAAACATATTCAGTGGCGACAGAGTACAATGGGGTTAGAGACCTCAGGTGCACACAGAAGGACATACAGACCAGCGCGCAAACAGATGCAGAGAGGGTAATGAGGGCTCTGATCCTGAGAGCTTACACTCTACAGGGAACAAGGGGCAGTGTTGGAACAAAGGGTAAAGGGGCGGGATGGAGGGTACTTCAGGAAGAGCAGGAGGCCATCTCCAGACTCAAGGCCCCCCCCCCCCCAAAAGTCATGTATTCAGGATATCCCAGCTTCCACACGGGTTGCTCAGAGGCTCAATCAGAGGACCTCTGATTGAGCCACTGCACTGAAGCAGGGACTGATTGAGCACCGTGCTGAAGTGGGGATATCTTAAAACTGACATGTTGGGGAGAGCTTGATGACTGCAGTGAGCCCCCCTGGGAAAGAGTATGGTACAAGCCGCACAGCTAGAAAAGCATCAAAGATTGAAGTAAACAAGCTGTACTTACGGACGGAAGAAATTTATAGAAATTAATAAATAATTTGCCATATTGATGTGCGTTCAGTTGTTGACTTTTCTCCCTTTTTATCACGTGCGGTTTCTCTCCTCACCTATCTTTATGTGCTCTGAATAGCAGTGGGTAAAGAAAAACATTGATTGACAAACACCTCAGAGTCCCCTACAAAATGCAATTTGTACTTAATCTAATACAACAAACAAAAACACAAACGCAGATCCAATATGATGTTGGCGCACTTTGTGTTTAAGGAAGCCAATGAAGGCTGAAAAAAAAAAACTTAATGCATGCTGCTAATGCAGAAGCTGACAGATAAAATGGGGGAGCTTGAATTAATAGCTGCAAGGGAGCCGTATGATATAGGCATTACGAAACATGGTGGGATGGATTCATGACTGGACAGTTATTTCGAGGGTTATTTCTTTTCGGAAGGATGAACAAATAGAAGAAAGAGGTGGAGTATGTTTATATGTTAAACCGGATTCAAAACTATATAAGGGATGATGTCTATGAAGGGTAATGATAAAAATGTAGAGAAATTTGGGAAGAAATTAGCAGTGGAGATAAAAGTATAAAGAAAATATTGTGGGAAATGCTATAAACACACCAATATCTGTGAGATTGAGGAAGCTAAAATACTTTTGCAAATGGAGAAGGCATCAAAAACTGGTCATGTTTGCATAATGGGGGATTTAATTATCCAGACATAGGCTGGGGCAATGAGATTAGCGTTACAACAAAAGGAAACAGGTTTTGGGGGTGCTTAAAGACAATAATGACCAATTATTGAGGAACCAACAGGAGAGGGACAGTCTGGATGGTCATATCAAACAATTATTGACTATGGAGACATAGTATATGGCTCGGCTCCTCAAAACCCACCTTAGCAAACTGACACCCTCACAATTCAATTTGTCGTTTTGTTCTCCAATGCAACTACAACACACATCACTGCGAAAGCTCAAAAGAACTAGATTGGTCATCACAGAGTCTAGGCGCAAAGTTCACCTTTCCTGTCTCACCCTCAAATACTTTCTGGGAACTACCCAGCTACTGAACAAGTCCTCACCCCTACCACATGCAGCACCTATCACCTGAGATCAGACTCCAAAAGACTATTCATGGTCCCAAGGCTCAACAAAGTATCCGGACGTTCCTCCTTCTCCTTCGTGCACCCCAAAACTGGAACAACCTACCAGAGACTCTCACATCCACCACCATTTAAGTTCTTTCAAACTAAGGCTGTCTCACACTTTAATCTGGTCTGTAAACTGTTTCATACGCTCATAATATATATTTCTTAACTGTGCACGCAATGTCTTGTATATAATGTATACCGTGTTCATTTATGTAACTGTACTTGTAACCATGTATTATTTGTTTTACTCTGTGCCGGACATACTTGAAAACGAGAGGTAAATCTCAATGTATTACTTCCTGGTAAAATATTTTAATATAAATAAAATAAATAAATAAATGTAGAAGGAATAACAAATATTCAAGTCCTGGAACATTTGGTAACAGTGATCATAAAATGGTCTCATTTGAAATAATTATCAAAAACAGATTACTTGGGTTCAACAAAGACCTTCAACTTTGGAAAGGCAGATTTTAATAAACTGAGGTCTAATCTAGTAGTAATACAATGGGATTATGTATTGCAGGGAAAAATGTAGAAGATAATGGGCAGTCTTTAAAACATTGTTAGAAAGCCACATTATCAGTGTATACCCGGGTAATAAGTATAAAAGAAATAAGTAAAAACAATGTGGCTAAATAAAACGGTAGGGGAGGAAATGGACAAGAAGAGGAAGGCGTTTAGATTCTTTAAGTCAAAGGGTCAGAGACATCGTATCAGAATTATAGAACTAGCTGAGAGACCCGGCGTTGGCCGGAAATTTAAATAGATAAATAAATTTCCCGCTAGGAGAGGGAGGGGGACGACGACAGTTGGGGGGGGACCTTGCTCGCTCATGCCACACTGATTGTTAGGCTATTCCCAGAATGCTCCGCACCTCCCCTTCTCAGAAGCCTCCGCGCCATTAACCCCTCGGTGCGTGTTTTCTGCTCTTGCCCCTGGCCTTTTCCCGCCTTAACCCCGGCCTTTTCCCAGACTCCTCTGCTTCGCCATCCTTTGCCGTTACCGCTCTCCCGTGGCGTGTACCTGCAGTGAGGGCGTCCACCCCCCCCCCCCTTCCTGTCAGGGATCAGCAATATGCGGCAGGGCTGTTGCCGTTCCGTGAGGTTGCCGGCCGGCAGCCAATCAGGTTGTAGTTCGCTGCCCGGGGCCGCTGACTGAAGGAGGGAGGGAGGGAGGGTAGAGGACCTGAGCTGTGTCAGAAGGGAGGAGCGGCGCGGAGAACGAACACCGGAGACAGGAGGCTGAGGTAAGGGGAACACGGGGAGACCTCGGGGCGGTGTGGCGTTCCACCCGCAGCGGAGCCACTGTCACATACCAGGCTGAGGTGAGTGAGCCGCGGGGAGGAGATTATGTCTGCGGAGCGCATAGAGAGATTGCGTGTGCGGAGCGCAGAGGGAGATGGTGTGGTAATGTACAGGCATACCCCGCATTAACGTACGCAATGGGCCGGAGCATGTATGTAAAGTGAAATGTACTTAAAGTGAAGCACTACTTTTCCCCCACTTATCGAGTGCATGTACTGTACTACAGTTGTCATATTGCGTGCATAACTGATGTAAATAACGCATGTGTAACAGGCTCTATAGCATCCCCGCTTGTGCACAGCTTCGGTACAGGTAGGGAGCCAGTATTGCTGTTCAGGACGTGCGACAGGCGCATGCGTGAGCTGCTGTTTGCCTATTGAGCGAAATGAATTACTACTCGCGAGTGTACTTAAAGTGAGTGTCCTTAAAGCGGGATATGCCTGTATTAGTTGATGCGTGAATGAGGGTGAATGATGAATGTAATGTGTGTGTTGATGTTGTGTTGATGAAGGTATAATGTTAGAGTTTATGAAGAAATTATTGAATAGTGTATGAATGTTGAAGGTAAATGTGAAATGAATATATTTTTTTCAGAGGATCGTGAACATAGAGAAAGCCGGAGATGTTGTGAGTGGTAGTGGTAATGTAAATGCAAATTAGTATAAGCGGCGATTGAATAAAGTAACGAAATAAAATAATTGTAAGAATGAAAGAATTGAAAATTGGCAAAGGGACATAGTGTAATGTGCATGTAATGTACATGTTGTAATTGCGTGTCGGCCATTTTAGAAAGTGAATTTACGAGTGCGGAGTGGCAGGCTGGCGGTTATTTGCAAAGCGTCACATTGAGATGTAAGTTATTTTGTCGGCCATTTTACAAAGTAATAAAGAGTGCGTAGTGGTGAATGTACGGCGGGGAATTTTAGTAAGAATGTAAACGCACGCTATTGTTTTCATAGATATTTATTTGAATTGAAGTTCCTTTGTCGGCCTTTTAGAAACTTAATAAAGAGTGCGTAGGTGAAGTACGGGCGGCAATTGTAGAATAGAAATGTAAACGCACGCCATTTTTTCATATATATGTATTTGTAGTAAGGCATAAAGGGAGAGTGCAGGGCTACAGGGAGTGTTGTTCGTAGTGTCGTCGGGTGTGTGTGCGTAGGCCATATGGTCGGCCATGTGCACAAGGGAGTGTCGGCCGGCCGTTGCGGAGGAGAATGTGTGTTGAATGTGCGCAGGTAGTGTCGTGGTGCGCGGCGGCCATGTGCACAGGGACTGTCGGTCGGCCGTTGCAGAGGGAGAATGAAGGTACGGGCGGCCATTGTTTTTATAGAATGTAAAGGCACGCCATAGCATGAGTGTGCGCAGGGAGTGTCGCGGTGCGCGGCACCCATGTGCACAGATACTGTTGGGCGGCCGTTGCGGAGGGAGAATGAAGGTAGGTGCGGGCATTTTTGTAATAGAATTGAAAGGCACGCATAGCATGAGTGTGGCAGGGAGTGTCGCGGGCGCCATGTGCACAGATACTGTTGGGCGAGACCCGGCGTTGGCCAGAATTTAAATAGATAAAATAATTGATGTGTTTAAAATAAGAAATATTTTAGTAGTTCCAGTTGGAGCAAACATATAAAAAAACCACAACTGCACTGCGTGAGTAATAAATGTAGGCCAACTACACACTGACTGAGAAACTTCTGATCTGATGTCAATAAGGGCGGAGGCAAAAGGATAGTAGGCATTCAATGACAGTGAGGAGATTTCACAGCAGCCATTTTGTGTGAGGGAAGATTATTTCTACTAAACATATGTTTTTTTTATTCCCTTTTCAGTTAAGCAAATAAAAACATATGTTTAGGCATTAAATGACAGTTAGTGAGGAGATACTCACAGCAAGCCACTAATATTGTAAAATGTAGATTCCAACTTATCCCTTTAAGAGATGTAACATTCATCTAATATGGATCATGTGATTAGGTGAAGAAGCGTGTGTGTGTGTGGTGTGTGTGTGTGGGTGTGTGTGTGTGTGTGTGTGTGTGTGTGGGTGTGTGTGGTGTGTTTGTGTTTGTGTGTGGACACCGGGGTGAGAGTGTGAGATGAACTTACCAAGGACTTGCAGGGCTTCTGTGGGGGTATGCTGTCAGTGCAAGTGTGTGTGACAGTTGAAGTAGGTGTGTGTCAGTGATGTCACTGTAAGTTTTGGCCAATGACAGTCGTGTGGGCGGTGTGTGTCACATTGGGGCGTACCTCTTGGGCAATGACAGTCGGGGTGGCCACGGACCAATCACATTCACCGCAGCTAGTACCAACCTTTGATTTTATATATTAAGATGTAACAGAAATTGCAAAAAGGACAATCAAATTAGCAAAAATGGATAATGAAAAAAGGATTGCAATAGAAATTAAGGTCAACCCTAAAAAATTCTTTAAGTACCTTAATAACAAAAAAATGAGAAAAGAAAATATAGGGCCCTTTCAGTGTGAGATGGGTAGGCAGATTATTGGAGATAAGGAAAAAGCTGAGGTATTAAACAAATTCTTTGCCTCTGTGTTTACCAGGGAAGAATCAAGTTCAATAGTGGTGCCGCAGGAGGAAGCCACAACCTCCATATTAATGAACAATTGGTTAACTGAGAAAGAAGTTCATAAGCGACTTGAAAAATTTTAAGTAAATAAGGCACCTGGCCCCGATGGCATACATCCAAGAGTTCTCAAGGAGTTAAGCTCAGTAATAGAAAAACCATTATATTTAATATTCAAGGACTCCATTTCCACAGGCTCAGTACCACAAGATTGGCGTAAAGCAGAAGTGGGGCCTATATTTAAAAAAGGAGCTAGATCAGAACCGGGAAATTACAGACCTGTAAGCTTGACTTCAATAGTAGGGAAACTACTTGAAGGTTTAATACGGGATAATATTCAGGAATACCCAATGGAAAACAAAATTATTAGTAATAGTCAGCATGGATTTATGAAGGATAGATCTTGCCAAACTAACCTTATTTGTTTCTTTGAGGAAGTAAGTAGGAATTTAGACCAGGGTAATGCAGTTGATGTGGTCTACTTAGATTTTGCAAAGGCTTTTGATACGGTTTCACACAAGAGGTTGGTGTACAAAATAAAGAAAATTGGACTCAGTAATAATATATGCACCTGGATTGAAAACTAGTTAAAGGACAGAGAACAGAGGGTTGTCATAAATGGAACTTTTTCAGGTTGGGCTAAAGTTGTGAGTGGAGTACCTCAGGGATCGGTACTGGGACCCCTGCTTTTTAACTTGTTTATTAATGACCTTGAGGTTGGCATCGAGAGCAAAGTCTCCATCTTTGCTGATGATACTAAATTGTGTAAGGTAATAAAATCAGAGCAGGATGTAATTTCTCTTCAGAAGGATTTGGAGAGACTGGAAACGTGGGCAGGTAAATGGCAGATGAGGTTTAATACAGATAAATGTAAGGTTATGCATTTGGGATGCAAGAATAAAAAGTAAGGTTATCATTTGGGATGCAAGAATAAAAAGGCGACTTACAAATTAAATGGAGATATATTGGGGGAATCTTTGATGGAGAAGGATTTAGGAGTACTTGTAGACAGCAGGCTTAGCAATAGTGCCCAATGTCATGCAGTAGCTGCAAAGGCAAACAAGATCTTATCTTGCATTAAACGGGCAATGGATGGAAGGGAAGTAAACATAATTATGCCCCTTTACAAAGCATTAGTAAGACCACACCTTGAATATGGAGTACAATTTTGGGCACCAATCCTAAGAAAATACATTATGGAACTAGAGAGAGTGCAGAGAAGAGCCACCAAATTAATACAGGGGATGGACATTCTAACTTATGAGGAGAGGCTAGCTAAATTAGATTTATTTACATTAGAAAAGAGGCGTCTAAGAGGGGATATGATAACTATATACAAATATATTCAGGGATTCAGGGACAATACAAGGAGCTTTCAAAAGAACTATTCATCCCACGGGCAGTACAAAGGACTCGGGGCCATCCCTTAAGGTTGGAGGAAAGGAGAGTTCACCAGCAACAAAGGAAAGGGTTCTTTACAGTAAGGGCAGTTAAAATGTGGAATTCATTACCCATGGAGACTGTGATGGCAGATACAAAAGATTTGTTCAAAAAAAGGTTGGACATCTTTTTAGATGGGAAAGGTATACAGGGATATACCAAATAAGTATACATGGGAAGGATGTTGATCCAGGGATTAATCCGATTGCCAATTCTTGGAGTCAGGAAGGAATTAATTTTTCCCCTTAATTGGGTTTTTTGTCTGGCTTCCTCTGGATTAATAAGTAAGTTTAGCTATAGGATAAAGTATCTGTTGTCTAAATTTAGCATAGTTTGAACTTGATGGACTTACGTCTTTTTTCAACCTCATCTACTATGTGTGTAACTATGTAACATGGCTTTTTGGCTATATGGGCAGTCTGGGTTTTTTCAGGGACTTTCTCTCTGTCACGGTAGGCAGGCCAAATACACCTTTATATGTAAGGGATCAGTCACAAGGCAAAACTTGCAGTAAAATAAATTGCGGTTTATTCGGATAAGACTTCGGAAACACACAGAAATACAAGAAACAGAGAATATACACACTTACTAGGGTCTGGGGAAGGAGATCTACCATTTCCTAGTTGCAAGGCGCCTGCTTCCACAAAGGCTTACCTTGATAGGATCATGGTTCTGGGCTCCTGGACCGAAATCCAGCCTGCTGGCTAGGCTTCCCCATGCTTCCCTATTTGAATAGCTCTTCCACAGAAGCACCTTAGAGAGGCCCGCCAGAAGCTGCTTGTCTTCCAATCTCCAACAGAAAAAAGAGAGAGAGCTGCGTGTCCTGTTCTGTTCTGACTGACAGATTAAATCTGTCAGTGGTGATATTGGATACCGAGGCTTGAGGCTCATTACTCCAAGTTCTCTTGTTGAGTATATTGTCACACACGTTAGAAAGTTTCTTGATCTGTGTTACTTGCCACAGTTGAGTTGGTTTCATAGGGTTAGTGCTGTGATGGGTCGTGGGTAGTGGTCAAATGGGTTTGCAGAGATCGCAGCAAGCTTCTTGATCAGTGGATTTGAATTCTGGTCCAGTTCTTTGTAAAATTTCTTGTTGAGCTTCTTTAGATGTGAAGGAAAAATGTGAACAAGCGCTAAAGTCTAGAATCACTGTGTAAAAGAATAAATAATAACTTTTACTAAAGGTAGGCTGCCTGGTAATACTGCCAGTACTAACAGAAATACATAAAAGAAAGAAATAAACCTGGTGCCAAATAGTCAATGGAAAGTCCTGTACTCCTCATGGGATCCGCACACTTGCTTGACAGGCCATGTAATGAAAAAAACACAAACAAACAAAGATCATAGTGCAACACTGTAGGGTAAACAGTTCTACACTATAAATCACACAAAACCGTGAGAGTCCTAGCGACAGTAAAATACTATTTAATAAAAGGAACTATGCCATAAAATTGCATTGACAAATACAAAGAACCGCAGGTCATCCGGAATGGAAAAATTGGAGCCCTACTTACAAGCAGCAAGATAAAAAAACGCGTTGTTAGGAACGAGTCCTTGGCGCAGATGGTCTCCTCGCAGAGTAGTATCTCTGCTCCGCCTCGACTCAAGTTCAAAACCGCCCTTCTGGTGTTCACCGGAGCAATGCCGGTGACGGAGGCTGGTATGCGGAGTCCACCGCTCTGCACCGCGTGTGGCCGCTCTCCTCACTTCCTCCTCCGTCTCCACAGGATGTCTCTGCGCGCCCGCGCGCGATAGTGCCCGTGGCCTTAAAGGGACAGCTGATGCGTACTGACTACCAGAGCTAGCAATTGTAGAAAGGCTCCAAATATCAAATGTCCATAAACGTCCAATGCCAAACAGATAGTGGCTATGTCACCTGCCCTACGCGTTTCGTAGACGTTACTCTACTTCCTCGGGCTACAAACAATGATATTAGGTGAAATACTAATATACCCTAACCAATTAAAATTAATTGACCGTTTAAAGCTATACAGCCTACATGCCATTAATATCAGATCGCTATGTCTCACATTTAAAAACAAACATACAATACATAAAAATAATAATAACAACAGTAATAACAATAACATCACATGCCTATATGTCAAAATATTTGTCCTGGCCTCATATATATATATAGGACTGACCAAACAATGGTCAAAGGATATTCAAACAGACTCCAAACCCTTGATTGGAGACTGCACAGATTCCCATTCCCTATGGTTGGATAGAAACAGACAGGTGTTGCAGTACCCTATTAATTCTGGTAACTCCTATTGCACATCACTAATTCGCTTCGTACCAGCACCCAGAATTCAGCATACAGTATAACGAAACAATCACAATCAGGGTTCGGTACTCACGTGTCGTCGGCGGGCGGCAGGCTCTGCACACACGCGGTGCCGATGGGCAATGACCCAAGCGACGGTGGCGGTTTACGCACCCAAGTGGCGGCAGCGGCTCTGCACGTGGGATCGAGCAACTCTCCAGTCAATCGCAACACACGTGGCGGTGGCGACGGCTTCCGCACGTGGCGACAACTGCAAATAGAGAGAGCTGCTTTTACTGTGCACGAACTTATATAGGCTGGATTCCTATCTAAATCATTGAGGAGTGTAATAGCCAATTACAGCAGGCATTGAAATTACGCATTCACTGATAGGAGGGATAAATTCAAAACTTGCCAATGGAAAACATGCTTATGAGTTTTGACATACAGGGCCGTTTTTAACTAGCCACAGACCCCCTGTTGTCAAGGCTCCAAAATGTCTAGTAAAACAAAGACATTCTAATCTGAATATCCTGCTCACCAAATGTTTTCCCCCCTCTGCCATTCCTCTCCTCTTTGAACTATGGATTATATGCAAACTAGCTAGCATCTTGACCATATACCTGTGCTTTCTGTATAGAACCTTATAGTAAACATTAAAACACAATATAAAGTACACCTCCTTACAGAATATACTTTGGGGGACCTTATACTTATAAGGGAAATAACTTGGAGAGATTTGGGCTCGAAATCCCTATCTGAGCTGGGGCATTGAAATGCTAATTCACGTGCTAATTCACACTGCCTTTTGTCACCAACCTGGGTTTAAATCACAGGACAAACACAATGCATTGCACTTTTAAGACACAGAAAACCAACATTTAGACCCAAAAGCTGATACTCTCAGCCCTTGCCATACGGTTTCAGGGGCAGCCAGCCAGGCTCCACCTTTATTAATGAAGGCCGGCTATGCCCTACCGCCACATCTCCCCCCTCAATTATGAAGGCGCCAGGACAGTCACCATCATCAGGTGGCTTGCTGAGCCTGAAAAAAAATTGAGGTTGCAGGGAAGAAACGGAGTCCCTCTGGCTGGTTAATTCCTCCACCATGGTTGGACCGCCTGCCTCCTCCATAGTCCAAGTTCAACAGGGCAAGGATTCGCTGCAGACATTGAAATGCTGGTCCACTATCTGGGAACCAGGCTGCCAGCACCACTGCCCTCTGGTCAGTCACCTTAGTCCGGGGGTCAGGTAGAACACTGTAGTGGGTCACTAAATCCCTATAGTACCCTTGTATGTCCCTGACCTCCCTCTCTATCCGTTCCCTCTCCATCTCCATCAAGACACTGAACTCAGTCTGATGGTGGGGCTGCTGACCCCTGGGCTATCAGTACACCGGGTCCTGCTTTGCTCACCCATAGCAGGGACCCTCGGTCTCCCTAACGCCTGTCGCTTCCACTCCCAGAGGGGAGCTGCGAGCTGGGGAGCTGTCTCCCCTTGCTCCACGGAGCCTGCCCTAAACCTCCAAGGAACCACTAACTGGCCCCTTGCTGTCTCTGAACTAGCAGGAGACTCAGGGGCTGGTACCCAGGCAAAACGCCTACTATGGTCCGCAGGCAAATCAGTATCTGCCTGCACCATCTCTTGGTACCACTCACTGAGCTCCGGTAGTTCCCTGTCTGTCACACAGTCAGAAAAAAGGTCACAGTGGGGAACATTATACACATGGGGACACTGGTCGGGCATGGTCTGACTTACCTGCCTGGTCCCTTCGAGGTCCTCCATGCGTGTGGGCTCCAAATGTTGGGGAGCGATCATCTGGGGGTTGGGCTCCAAAAGCTGGGGAGCATAAACAAATTTGGTGGGCATCGGTGCCGACTGCACCTCTGCCTGGGCAACTGCCCAACTGTGGCTCTCTGTGACTGCGGTCACAAGAGCATCCTCTTTATGTACCATCACCGTTCTCTCTGTCCCTGGGAACCGGTGCCTGGGCAAGACCCTATCAGGCTGCCCAGGAAGTACCTTGTTGCAGGGGACCCCCAGGCCGATCGCCTACCGATTGCCTGGGACCCCTGGATGCAAAAACAAATCTTTGTGGACCAGTTGGTCCTCCTGCCTGATGGCTTTAGACTGCTGCTCATCTGGAAGCTCCATAGCTGTGTCGCTGGCAGGGGCTGCAGGGATCGCTGACTGTGTCTTTTCCTGTAGCTGCTGCTCCGCGGCTGCTGGTTGCTTCAGTTCAGGGGACAGCATCTCGCTGGTCGTCTTCTCTATAGCTAGGGAACGTTGCCCCAGACTAGGGTTACTGGATCGGGGGGCACCAGGAATTTCAGCGGGGGTCACTAACCGCTTCTCTGCCTGTGGCCGTGCTGGCACACAGCTGGTCGCCATTTTGGCGGCTATGAGGCATGGCACCCGCGTGGCACCATCCTCCACCATCATGTTAGCTGGCAGGGAGGCACGATCCCCAGAATCAGCTTGGCTGGTCTTTCCCTCAGCCACATCGGCCTTCAGCTGATAACTTGGGACTAGAGTGTCAGCTCCTGTGACTACCCGGCTCACGGGCGCGCCCGTGGGGGTTAAGACCCGCTTCTCGGACTGTGCCCATGCCAGCACACAGTCCTCCACCACTTGGGTGGACACAAGGTAGGGCACCCGGGTGGGGCCCTCAGCCAGCACGATGGCTTTCATGGGGATACACTCTCCAGCGTCAGCACGGCTGATTTCTCCCTCGGCCCCTTTTGTGCTCAGCTGACTCACTGATACTAGAGTGTCAGCTCTTGGGAGTGTCTGATTCACCAGCACTCCTGCGGGTGTTAAGACCCGCTTCTCTGACTGTGCCCATGCCGGCACACAGTCCGGTACGAGAGTAGTACCCTCAACCTGCACAGAGGCTTCCCTGTGGGCAGCATCACTGGACACGGTGCAGCTGCCCTCTCCAGCAACTCCCTTGGCGCTAAGCTTCTCCCTCCCCTGCTCTGAGACTAGAGGGGGTGCAACTACCAATGGCACTAAAAGAACAGCCTCTGGGGAGGAAAGTGGAGCACAGCGCAGGGCCAAAATACAGGAACCAGCACACCGTAGGTTAAAACACTACTTTATTGAGCGACTAGGGGAGACACCAACAAAGGAGCAAACACCCACTCTGACGCGTTTCGGGCTAAGCCCTTTGTCAAAGATGAGAAAGTCAAACCGCGCTCTTGCTTCCTAACAGGATCTCGTAGTGGATCAACTCTTCCCTCTTGCAGCTGATGTGATGTGAAGGCACCCCTCCTCCACAGGTCCCGTCGCAGGATGGCTCCAAACGCGGGCAACAGCAGGGAATGAAACACAAAAGCGCACCGAGGGTCAAGATTTAATTAAAACATGTTAGTAGTAGTAACAATAAAAACTTACCGGAAGTAAGAACAACGTGGTGCTGAGCCAGGCAGCCCCAGCGCGCGGGTCTACCTTGTAAGCCTCTGCACCATCTCTTTATGCCCAGGACACCACCAGGACTGTTTCCTCTGCACCTTAATACTGGATGTACCTAACCTTATATGTAAGTTTTTATTGTTACTACTACTAACATGTTTTAATTAAATCTTGACCCTCGGTGCGCTTTTGTGTTTCATTCCCTCCCTTTGTCAAAGAGTATGCCCCCAATACAAAAAACACTCACATATACACGATTACCTAATTGATCGTGTCTTTAGGCACAGGTGACGTCAGCCACTGGCTTGCCAGTCTTGCCAGAGTCCCAGAAGACAAATAGAGTAGATCACACTGCGCCACCTGGCTTGGAGGCGCGTCTGTACATAGAGCAACACAATATATCCGGATTATGTCCGTAACCAGAAGTGACGTCAACGGGAACAACCTAGAGTCTTGCGAGACTTACCAGTGTCACTGGAGTCTGAAAGAGACAAGGAAGAACCCGCAGCGCCTCCCGGCTAGGAGGACACACCAAAACACCACACACAGATATATATATATACATAATCCGCAGTCACCACGATATTAAAGGCAACGATGACGTTTATCTATTCATGAAATTAAGACACGATAAACTCACAGGAGTAGGAGAAGAATAAAGAGAAAAATATATATAAATAAACAAAAAAGAAAGATCATGCTGAATGTGTACATATAAAGGCCATAAAAAAACACTTATTACTTTAAAAAAAATAAAAGTAAGAGGGGAAAGAAGATGGTAGTTGATACAGAGATATGTACCAATAGATAAAACTCCAATTCAAAAGATACATTTAACCTATTAATTGTATAGGCAGATATCTCTCTATATAGCCAACATAGGGGTAAATATTCCATCTGACCGTTTCGAGACCACACAAGACATTAATGACATAGATTCACTCAATGTAAATTGTTTTATATAAGCTTAATAAAAGGTAGTCATAGACAAGTGTCAATAATCTATATGACCTAGAGATATAGAACCTAGTATATATAATATATATAGTGACAGAGTAAACAAATAATTCATACATGTCATCAAGAACAGAAGGGAAGTAACAATATAATCAGCAAGGGATGAACACCACTGTCACTGAGACAAAAAATGTTTCAGTTCCCAGTCGATGTTGATCCCTTGCGGAGCCATTGATCCCAAAGACTGCATCCAGTACATTTCTCTGCGGTTAAGGATATTCTCCCTATTTCCACCTCTGACAGGTGCCTTGATAAATTCAAGGGCAGAAAAAGAAAAATTATTGACATTGCCAGAGGGGCACGCAGAGAAATGTCTAGAGACGGGATATTTATCATCTTTCTGTTTAATGGATCTCAAATGTTCTGATATCCTTTGCTTAAGAGGGCGTATAGTTCTGCCTATATATCTGCAGCCACAGCCGCATCTCAGCATGTAAATGACATAATTAGAGTTGCATGTGATCAATGATTGAATTCTTAAATTTTCTTTAGTATAAACATTTTTTAACCGCTTAAGTAATATATATAATATATATATAGTGACAGAGTAAACAAATAATCCATACATGTCATCAAGAACAGAAGGGAAGTAACAATATAATCAGCAAGGGATGAACACCACTGTCACTGAGACAAAAAATGTTTCAGTTCCCAGTTGGTGTTCATCCCTTGCGGAGCCATTGATCCCAAAGAATGTATCCAGTACATTTCTCTGCGGTTAAGGATATTCTCCCTATTTCCACCTCTGACAGGTGCCTTGATAAATTCAGGGGCAGAAAAAGAAAAATTATTAACATTGCCAGAGGGGCACGGAGAGAAATGTCTAGAGACGGGATAATTATCATCTTTCTGTTTAATGGATCTCAAATGTTCTGATATCCTTTGCTTAAGAGGGCGTATAGTTCTGCCTATATATCTGCTGCCCAGCCGCATCTTGTGTTCAGGAACTATAGATTTTGATGACACTTTATGTCATTTCTCCTATCAAAAATATTGGAGCAGCTTCATTAATACTTATATACCCAGGATCAAGATTACTGGTATCTGTCACGTATGGGATTTATTGGAGGTACATGATATACCTGTGAAATATTTCTGTTGCACCATGATTGGACTCTATGTCCTGTCTTTGTCATACCAATGGCACTAGCTCCACCGGCACACCTGCGGGGTTCTGGACCTGCTGCTCGGGCTGGGTCTTGTGGGACACACAGCCCTCCACCCTCTGGGTGGATGCAGCACCGGTCACCCTTCCGGGGACCACGAGGCATGGTGCCGGGCTTCATGCCACTCCAGTTACCTTTCTAGGGACGCCCTATACTGCCTATGCACTGGCAGCATATAGCTTTTACATCGGGCAGTCATGGCTGCCCGACTCCAGGACCTGTACCGTCCAGACCGAAGCACCCGGGTAGTGGCCGCAGCTACTACCCCAGGAGTAGAGAGAAAACAAAAGAACAAGGCGCCCAACGCACATAGTGAAGTATAATTTAAAAAAGTGAATTTTACTAAAGGGTAATAAGTTCTGCGTACATCAGAGTAAATAAAAATGAGCAGTGGGTTAGTGGGTTTACCACACAAGAAGACGGCTGGAACCGGCACTCTTTACTCAATCTTGGGGAGCAGTGGGCCAGCAGTCATCTATCCCGACTGGTGGTTCCTCTACGCATGTAGAATCCAAACACTCCGTCTCAGGGTGGTAGGTTGGTCTGTCCGTAGTACAAAGTCCCAGAGAACAAATCCCACACTGGCGTGTAGCAGCCTCTGTCAGTGCCCACACAGCCGAACGCCACTCGCACACCGCTTCTCCTCGTGGAGCGCCCGCTGATGATGTCTCGGACCACTCCTCCACTGCAGGGCAGCGTCCGCTATAGCACACAGTGTACGGGGCGGCGCAGGATACACACAGCAGCACAGGATACAAACAGCAGCAGGGGCTGTCACAGGGGACAAGGGAAAACGAACCGAGGGTGCTCTCAGCAACAAACGGGCATAGAAAATGAGCAATGACACACTCCAACGCGTTTCGTAACACACAGTTACTTCTTCAGGGAACGTATTCAGGTAGGGGAGTGTACATACTTATATACCCAACAACCCTCAATTAAACACAAGATAGATGACTGCTGGCCCACTGCTCCCCAAGATTGAGTAAAGAGTGCCGTTTCCAGCCGTCTTCTTGTGTGGTAAACCCACTAACCCACTGCTCATTTGTATTTACTCTGATGTACGCAGAACTTATTACCCTTTAGTAAAATTCACTTTTTTAAATTATACATCACTATGTGCGTTGTGCGCCTTGTTCTTTTGTTTTCTCTCTAGTTCTAGGGGTGTCGAGCCCCCCCCAAAGAAAGGCTGCAGACCCATTATTAGTGACACCCCCAATTTCAAGGTCCACAATATTGTTTTATTCCACTGTATTCACTGTGTGTGTTTCACCATGTATTAGCTGCGCACTTTCACCCTTTTCACTACCCCAGGAGTGCAGTCAGCCCCGCTGGCTTCATGCCACTCCAAGTCCTGGCATAGGACTACCATGGGTCTGCCGTAGGTAGGCAACCCATACTGCTCACACCGGCCAACCACAGATGCACGATCCCAGGACACATACCTTCCTGTTGGGGACCACATCTTCTCCTTTCAGGCACTAATAACCTAAGTGACACTGAACAGTGGGATTCCCTGCCTTGTATAGCGTGTTTTCTGAAACTACTTGTTTTGAGAGCTTGCAATCCACAAGCTCACTTTGTCCTATAATTCCCCGCAGGAAGTTATAGTGCAAAGCCCTATGATCCCACTCCTGCCACCAGTTTATTATAGTGCCTGTCACGGTAGCTTGTGACAGGGTATAATATACACCAAATATCTGGGTTGAATTGAACACGACTTAGATATAATAAATATAGTTTATTACTTAAAGAAGTAGAACACACAAGGTGATACAAATAACAGACAAGAAATAGACACTTAGTTAAGGGTTGGACAATGAAGCAATCCGTTACAGGATTGGCAATTCATTCACCAATACAGGTTCAAATGAAGACATCACAAAAAAGCATGAAAGACACTGGGCATAGAGCTTACACTCGTTTTATATGGAGTTTCACTCCTATACCCTGGCATTGAGTGCAAGTCATTGGAAGACAATTATCTGCACCCAATCCCTTCTTGCCACCTCACTTGAGAGGCAACGTAATACCTGCCCACTGGGTGGACATTATTCTAATCAGGTGCTTATTTCCCTAGCCCCCTCCCACAAGACCGGCGTCTGAAAGTCTGCTTGGGACAGGAAAACTTTTGTCCCAAGGTGTGAAACACAACACTTATCATAAAGTACCCACGTCCTGCTTTTCTTTGTGCTAGCATACACAAGCAGGGTGGGGGAGCCTTTGATCAGGGGGTTTATTGTAGACCACTTGTCTCCCCCCTGAGCATTAACATACCATATGGGCCCTAGCCTTCCTGGGCTTTTACCCTGGACCAAAAATACAATACATTCTTTAATGTCTACATATATTAAAATAATCCGTTCTGTGGGTTTAAGCGGGCTGAATTTTGCCAGGTCCTCATGCCGGAGGACTCTTGCCATAGTGGCCAAATATCAGCCTTCCACGACCCCCAGAACCAGAGATACAAAAATACAGTTTAAAAGCACATTACAAAAGTGGCTTTTTTCTGCCATGCAAGTCAATGGCAGAAACCTAAACTTTGCAATTACCCTGACTCTGTTCTGTTGCCCTGAGAGGGTTGCTATTTGTCATGCAATCCTGCCGGAACTAGGACTACATGGTGACCGAATCTCAGCCCTCTAGGTTGAACAGAACCGGAGTTATGGGTTCCAGGTTTCTGCTCATTCTGACTTAGCTGTTTCAAAGGCACGAGGCTTTCGCCGCCATTACGGTCAATGGCAGAACCCTCCTGGCTGGCGCGACCCTTTCTCGTCGCTATTAATGGTCGGACCCTGTTGGGGTCAAGTGAGGGGGTTCCTAACATCTAGGGGCAAAAGGAATTTTGTTTCTGGGTGCCCTAGAACAAAAGTTCCCACGCCAATTGGCCGTGAACTTGACCGAGGCCCTAGTTCCCACGCCAATTAGCCGTGACCTTGACCGAGGCCCTAGTTCCCACGCCAATTGCGCGATCAATGCCCTTTTTTGACAATGTTGCCGCTCTTGCGGTTTTGCGGTCTGGCAGGCTGCCAGCTCGTCTCCGGAGGTCGGCTTCCAGGAATCCCCATTGAAATGCATTACTCTATTCACTTTCAACGGGGAACCGCCGCTCCTCCTCTCGAGCGCCACCTGCAGGTCTTCTACGGAAACGGGCCCAAATCGCTGGAATCTCTATAGGGTTATATGGAACCCCAATGGCGACCTATGGAGAAACTGCAAAATGGAGCCTGCAAAGGCGGGAAAAGGAACAAAGGGCCATAAACACAGAATTAACATTAACCCTTTCCCTCCCGCATAGATCCCAGTGTATGTGTTAGTGCAGACACTGGAATAGGAGCAATACATTTTTACAGGGGAATACACATTTGTGTGCTGAAGCGGGGTAAAAAACACATTACTGGACCGCAGTCCAGTTAACTCCTTGCCTCCCAAGTGAGGTCAGGGGGTGGACATATGGGTTGCAACCCCTTTAATACCGGGCCAAACCCCCTCTCCCATGACACTCTCCCAAGGGAAATTATAACAGACAAGTCCACTTGGCAAGGGGAACCAGCAAATAGTGCGGACGCAAAAAGCAGGGGGCTCTGAGAGTCAAAATAGCAGCAGTAGGCTCCCTTAGTGATGTTCCTTCTCCGATAAATCTCTGTCTACTTCTTTTGGGAGACTGTTCCCCCTGCTTGTTTTATTTGTAGGATAGCACGTTTTCATCTCAGATAAAGATGAGGCATTTTTTCTGATGAGACCCTTTGAGGTTTGCATGGGGAAACTGTTCAGTGCTGCGTGGTGGCGTCGGGAAAGGGAGACGAGAAGGTTGGCGTTGCCATGTGAACATTACTGCAGGCTTTGGGCCTTCTCAAATAAAAATGTAAATGAAATAAAAACCGCTAGGAAATGCACACAGGGTTAATCTGCTTAAATGAGCGTGCCGTGGCTTGTACTGAGGGAACTGAACCACGATTCAAGTGGATCTAAGCTGGGGTGGCACCTTTAAGTGTATCCCTTAGAAATTGTGCAGAGAAGGCAAGGAAATGCATTAACGGGAAGAGATCTGATCAAACTGTTAAGTATCGTTTCTTTCCCACCGTTTCTTACATGTTTAATTTATTATATCGATTCTGTGTTTTATTTATGACGCTGTAAAGTGCTTCATTCTCCCTACAATGAAATACTGCACACATTAAATAACAATACAGGTATGTCTCGATACGCATAGCATGCTGTACAGCAGGGGCGGCCAGCTCCGGTCATCAAGGGTCACCAACAGGTCAGGTGGCAAGGATATCACTGCTTCCGCACAAGTGGTTCAATCGAGCCACTGCGCCACCTGTGCTGAAGCAGGGATATTCTGAAAACCTGGCCTGTTGGGGGGGGGGGAGGGGCTTGTGGACTGAGCCCGAGTGAGTTACCTGTGCTGAAGCAGGGATAGCCTTAAAACCTGACCTGTCCGTGACCCTCGGGCAGGGCCGAAGACTGCATGCTGGCAGCTGGGCCCCTCCTGCAGCGTCACAATGGTACGTGATGCCATGACAGCACAACGCTGCAGAATGAACTCCGCTCTGCATAAGGTAAGACCCCCTAGCGCATGCCTCAGCGTCTCCCCTGCTGAAATCCCTCTCCTGGCTTCCTATCAAATCCCGTATCAAACACTCAATCCTCCTTCTCACTTTTAAAGCTTTACACTCTTCTGCCCCATCTTACATCTCAGCCCTAATTTCTCGCTATACACCATCTGACTCTTGCGTTCTGCTCAAGGATGTACTCTCTCTACCCCTTTTGTATCTAAAGCCCTCTCCTGCCTTCAACTTTCTCACTGACTGCCCTCCCCCCCCCTCTGTAATGCCCTTCCTCTCAATGTCCGACAAACACCCTCTCTATCCACCTTTAAGACCCAACTCAAAACACACCTGCTTAAGGAAGCATATGAGTAGCTCTATGAGTGATTGTTTTACACCGTATACATAACCCATGGCCCCTTGCAGACATACTTACCAGAACGCCCTCCTACTGTCTCTATACGTACTTCCTACCAACCAATTAGATTGTAAGCTCTTCGGAGCAGGGACTCCTTTAACAAAATGTTACTTTTATGTCTGAAGCACTTCTCCCCTTTGTATTATTTATATTATTTGTTATATATATGATTATCACATGTATTACTGCTGTGAAGCTCTATGTACATTAATGGCGCTATATAAATAAAGACATAAATGCATAAATAGACACGTCACCCAATTTTCCCTTACCTCCCCCCAGCTATCACTTAATCCCCGACCCCCCTCTGCCTACCTTGGGGCGAGCAGCGGTGCGGTCCTGTGCCGGTTTGGGGACTCCTCAGCTCCCTCCTCCAGCTCTTCCCTCTCTGGTCGGCAGAATTTGGATCCCGTTACCCTGGTGGCGCTGAGCCCCAAGGCCAGCCCTTATTTTTTTGTTTGGCTACTCCTGCTGGATAGTGTTGTCACATTCATACTGGTCCCTAAACAAACAGCTCTGAAACTCCTACTGTACCTTATCTACATGCATATTTGCAGGCGCCTTTGTCACAGGAAGATATTTACGTCTAAAAGCGAGCTATCTCTGAGCGGGCTTTCTGGTTCTGCACTTGCTTATCCCAGGCTTAACTGCACAGGGGTGCGCAAAGTTTTGGAGCTGCCCCCCCCCCCCCCCCCCCGTGTGACAGCCCCAGCGCTCATGACCCGCCGCACGCAACAAAATCCCGCGCAACCCTGCTGTACAAGCTGCGTAACCGCTCTAGGGAAATATCCATGGGCAGAAAGTTCAAATGAAAGGTTTGGTTCCTTTATATGCAGATCATTACAATCCTTGTCTACATCTGCCGTGTAACCTATGCCAAGCCGGTGAAGGAATCCGGTATAGTGGACCGGAGGAAGTCTGGCAGATAAACCCATCCAATGTGCAGCAGATAAAAGGTGTGCATAATATGACGAGCACAACATTGCTCTAAACAACATAAGATAACGTTTACAGTGTCCGACCCTCTTGGGACCAGAGGGAACTAATGACGGTGGCTTTTTGAAAGCCGCCATCACTCCTACTCATGATTTTTTTTTTTTATTTAACCAGGATTGAAACGGGGGATGTTTAAAGTTCACCAGACACTTACCAGTGAAGTAACTGGGTTGAAATCCCCGTCCAGGGGAAACAAAATGGCTGACAATAGGAAGATGCACCATCACTGGTTGCTTTTCTCTATTGGGCAGCCAGTTATATATCCTTTAAAATCCTGACAGCAGCACTGGGAACTTGCCCAGTAAGTAATGTTGGGAATCGTGTGGTCCACAGTTCAAACCTTTTTACTTCTGTTTTTACAAGCTTGGGATAGGTCAGATCGTTGCCTTCGTTAGTAGGGTAAATAACGGTGGCTTGCACTTTTTTTCATTTTTATTTCATTACATTTTTTATTTATTTCTTATGTTTTTGTGTTTCCGTGGTTACTTAAATGCTTTGTTTTGTTAAGCTGATGGGTCAGTCTCTCCTAGGGGCAAAGTGTAGTAATGGCAGTGACATGGTTAAGGGGTCAGTCTCTCCTAGGGGCAAAGTGTACTAATGGCAAGGACATGTTTAAGTGGTCAGTCCCTCCTAGGGGCAATGTGTACTAATGGCAGTGACATGGTTAAGGGGTCAGTCCCTCCTAGGGGCAAAGTGTACAAATGGCAGTGACGGGGTTAAAGGGTCAGTCCCTCCTAGGGGCAAAGTGTACAAATGGCAGTGACAGGGTTAAAGGGTCAGTCCCTCCTAGGGGCAAAGTGTACAAATGGCAGTGACATGGTTAAGGGGTCAGTCCCTCCTAGGGGCAAAGTGTACAAATGGCAGTGACATGCTCTTAAAGCTTTGCTGGGAAATTAACTACAAATTGTAAGGGTCTCTTAATGGGGCAGTGAATGTCAATCAAATGTTTTCTTTAGTTGTCTCGCCCTGTTATCAGAAAGCTGGGAAGGGGAGTGTTACCTGTGCAAACTCATGTTGCACACAGTGATAGACAAAAGGGAGCAGCCTTAGGAAATCAAACCCCTCCCAAGTCTCAGCTCATGGTGTTTGCAAACTAACACACACACACACCAAAAATAATAATTGGTGTCATATTTGTGTGAAAGGCATTAGTTACCCAGATTTAACCCCTTAAACATGTCACTGCTATTAGTACACCAGTCCTAGGAGGGTCTGACACATTTAAAATAACTATACAGTACTGTCTTTTAAGCTCTTCTTGACAATGTTGCATGTTAATCAGTTAAATCTGTTTTGAAATGTGAATATTTTAAGGAAACCGGTTTAGGGAATGGAGCTGGCCCCTCTGGCAGAGAGAGGTGAGTGAATCGCTGCTCTGCAATGGTCTCTTCTGCATCAGATGGTCCTCATGTTACAGTACATTTAAATCAAAGCATTGTTTTTTTTCCTTTCATGGTAAAAGTGGCCTTGGGTCTAATCCGTACAGTACTCTAGGCTAAACGAGCACTTTGGCGAGTGGGCTCGGATCAGATTGACAGGCTTATTGTAGAGGCGGGGGAAACATTTGTAAGGGAAGTGTGCACAGTGTCTTGTAGCTTAAACAATAAGAAGAGACAATCTCGAAGATTCATCCTCTATCCTTTCTCCAAGAAGTGAAATGTTACGGCCGATCAGTAGACTGAAAAAGAAAAAGTGAGTTGTGACAAGCTCAGAGAGAAAATAGGTACTGATTGTTATTAGTGAGACCGATTGTGTATCTGTGTATGTGTATATATACCCCGCATTAACGTACGCAATGGGTCAACAGCGTGTATGTAAAGCGAAAATGTACTTAAAGTGAAGCACAACCTTTTTTCCACCTATCGATGCTTCGGTACAGGTAGGGAGCCGTTATTGCTGTACAGGGCATGATGACAGCCGCATGCTCGAGCTGCCGTTTGCCTATTGGGCGAGGGGAATCAGCGCGTCACTACTATGGCAGTCTGTAGGGCAGAATAAGTGTCCATACTCACAAAGCGAACGTACGGACACAGGGGTATGGTGCTATTGAAAATATGTCTTTACTCGCGAGTGTACTTAAAGTGTGTGTGTGTGTGTTATGGTGGGTAACAAAAGTGACAAAAACCCTCCACAGTAAAGCATATAGCAACTGTAAATATTACTGTATGTTCATTTGCATGTCTTAGACAGGTCTGCAACCCTGTCTTTCACCATTATCGCTCAGCACACAGCACTTCCTCTGCAGCAAGGGATTCTGGGAAATGACATGCAAATGAGCACACAGTGCCACCTTTTGTCTCAAGCTCATATTACACGAGCACCCTTAAGCCAATGCATGCTGCTTTAAACACAGCTTTCAAGCATATGCTGGGGTAAGATGCAAAGCCAGTAAACCCACTCACAGACATGTGATACCCATCAAGGTTGCATTTCCCAGAATCCCTTTCTGCAGTGGAAGTGCTGTGTGCTGGGCGATAATGGTGAAAGATAGGGTTGCAGACGTGTCTAAGACATGCAAATTAACATACATTAATATTTACAGTTGCTATATATATATATATATAGAGATATATAGATATATATGTAGAGGTATCAGTACCGTGTTAGCCGAGCTTCAATAATCAAAAAATAAATAGATGATACCGTTCTGTGGCTAACTAAATGCTTTTATTTGTGCGAGCTTTCGAGATACACTGATCTCTTCTTCCGGCGATGTTATATATATAATGTGTATATGTGTATATATATATATATATATATATATATATATATATATATATATATATATATATATATGTGTGTGTGTGGATGTGGATATACTGGGTCAGCCCCAACGCTGTTATCTGTTCATAAATAACGACGCTATCATTTTTCAAACAAAAGGAAATCATTGCAATTTGACTGTAGATACAGCCTGGTCATGAACAAAATTAGGTACATACAGTATTTTAAAAAAAAAAAACATGCCTCAAAAACATTTAGTGGCTCATGGAAACAAAGTAACAACAAATTGTCATTTTCTTTTAGACGACGTTAATAGCCTACATGTAACCTATGTTGCTGCCATTGGTTAAAAATGTATTAGAATTAATACTTAAAGTTGAAACCAACTTCCTTTTAGCAGCGCTAAAATCTAAAATGGTATCCTGAATGGTATCCTAAAATGGTATCCTGTCAGAGAGCACTATAAGTTCTATGAAATGTCATTGCTGTCTGTACCTGTAACTGGAGGGGCCTAATTTGTCAGAATTCAATTCGCAGGTTTTTAATTTATTTTTTTTGGGGGGGGGGGAATTCGAGAATTGCTGATTTATGGTGCAAATTGGGTTCCCATTTATTTATTTTTTGGTTATTTCTTTTTGTGACTGACGTTTTCAAACATTAAAAAAAAAAAAAAGTGACAATACAGTATTCTAAAAACGCAATTTTGGTGTTTCGACTGCTTTCAACCCAATAAAAATGACAAGTACCATTACTTCAGGACTGGCCAACTCCAGTCCTCAAGGGCCACCAACAGGTCAGGTTTTAAGAATATCCCTGCTCCAGTGCAGGTGACTTAGTCATTCTAGACATATAGTATAAGGCTGCGTCCTCAGTACGTTCTACAGCACACGCCTAGGTGTGCGCTGCATGAACAAGTACTACCCCTCAATGGGGCTGGGCCCAGTATGTACTGCACCTTCGCACACTTTTGGCAGCCGCGCTCTACTACCAGTTTTTGCAAATGCAACAAAATTGTATTTACAACTTGCGACGGAGGGGTGGCCACGCCCCTGCCGGTGGTTCAGCCAATGAGGGTGAATCAGCCGCTTGAGGTCATGGCCACGCCCCTGCACAACCCCCGCCATGCCTCCCCCCCCTCCTGCATCTCACCACAGACCGCAGATCGTAGTGAAGCGCTGTGCACACGCCGCCACCCCGCGGGCGCGCGTGCTACAGTGCAGACTGGGACCACGGCCTTAGCAAGCTCAAAACCCAAACCCACTACATTGTGTGTGTGTGTGTGTGTGTGTGTCATTTGGAGTGCTACTGCAAGAGACAATGAAGCCCCCAATGCTACATCCAATATAACACATTCTTTAGTACGATGCTAAAACCACGTTCTGCCACACGGTACAGTCACACGGTACAGTATGACGTCACTGCTATTTTTAAAGGGGGCTAAGTGAAGTAATGCGGGGCGGTGCGGGCAACTTTAGTCCTCAAGGGCCACCAACAGGTGAGGTTAAGGACATGGGCGTCCGCAGAAATGTTTTCAGGGGCGGGCATAATTTTAACTAGACAGAGAGAGAGATTGAGTGTGGGGGGGTGTGGGTGACGGGGTGGGTGACTGACACTTGGGTGGGTGGGTGACTGACTGACTCGTGTGTGACAGGGAGGGAGAGGGAGACAGGGAGGGAGAGGGAGACAGGGAGGGAGAGTGGGTGAGAGGGTGGTTGACTGACACGTGGGTGGGCCCCAACTCACCGGGCCTGGGACGCCAACCCCGACAGACCCCCGTTGCTAGCCCTGTCCCCCATTCTCTCTCTACTTCCACCCCCCCATTCTCTCTCTCCCTTCACACCCCCCATTCTCTCTCCCTCCCCATCCCCATTCTCTCCCTCTCTCTCCCCCCATTCTCTCTCTTACCTGCACACAGCC
Organism: Ascaphus truei; assembly: GCA_036426205.1. NCBI lineage: Eukaryota > Metazoa > Chordata > Amphibia > Anura > Ascaphidae > Ascaphus > Ascaphus truei. The sequence continues at coordinate 51,303 of WSYH01003289.1, forward strand.
ACTGATCTACAGACACTCAGACAGACCAATACGCACACTGACCACACACACACACTCAGCCACAGAGCGCCAGACAGCGCCAGACAGCGACACAGCGCCACACACACACACACACAAGACAGCCATACACACCAGACAGCCACACACACCAGACAGCCACACACACACGACACACCAGACAGCCACACACACACCAGACAGCCACAAAACACACAAACACACCAGACAGCCACACACACACACACACACACACCAGACAGCCACAAACCACAACCACACAGCACAAGCCACACACACACACAGCCACACACCACACACACCACACAGCCCACACAACACACAGACAGACACAACCACCACACACCAGACAGACCACACACAGCCATCAGACACAAACACACCCACAAACAGATCCTCAGACACACACACCACACAGCCTCGGACACACCCCACACAACACCTCAGACCACACTCAACACAACAGCCTCAGACACACACGCACAAGCCTCAGAACACACACACACACAAAGCCTCACAAACACACACACACACACAACCTCGACACACACACACCACACCCACAACACAACAGCCTCAGACACACAAACACACACACACACACAGCTCACAACACACACACACACACACAGCCTAACAACACACACACAGCCAACACAGACCCAAAACACACACAACACACAACACAGCCTCAGACCACATACCACACACACACACACGCCTCAGACAGACACCAAGGGGGAGCCACCAGTGCAATGGAGGGTAGCACCAGGGCAGGAGGGAGCACCGGGACAGGAGGGCAGCACCAGGTCAGGAGGCCCAACCTCCCCCCCCATGGCGGCCGCACCCCTGCACCTACCATACATCACCCTGGGCGGGTGGGCAGGTACGGAGACCGGGAAGAAGGGGGACACTGCGCAGCCACCAGCTAGAGGAGCGGGAAGATTCGCGTCACCGGACAGTCACGGCTCACTAGAAGCAGGCACAGGAAGTGCCGCGAGAGCTGTGAGCGGGGCTGGGTGGGAGGAAGGGGGGGTCCCAGGTGGGGGGGAAGCAGAGGAAGATAGCGCGCGCTGCTTTCCTGAACATCGTTGCAGCGCGCTAAATCCTGTCACGCCAGTGCCCTCGTCCCCCGCTGTTGGCAGCCAGGATCCAGGGGGGGCAAGCGCCCCCCTTGCCCTCCCTGCGGACGCCCATGGTTAAGGATATCCCAGCTTCAGCACAGGTGGCCAATCAGATGACTGCGGAAAAAAAGGCTCAATGTTACATACAACTTGACAAAATCATTTAATACAATGCTATGAATTTTGTCATATTTTGCCTCTTAAATATGGGTTATTTAGTTCAATACTACAACCATGTCACGGTAACCAATATCAGTACAGTAGGTCCTACACTACCAATTATACTGTTATTATTTCTTCCATGCTTAGAGACAAGAGGAAGCACAAACGAGCAAGCCCACAGCAGTGTGTGTGTTGGACACTTCTTTTTTTTTTTTTTTAAACCATGTTTAGTGCTTCTTACATTTGAAGCCATCACGCCTGCATACATGTCCACACACCGTGGTGTGGGCTGCAGTGTTTGTTTCGTCTATGCAGTGGAAAGAAATACATACAGTATAATATTGGTAATAGGGTTACTGTGACGTGGTTTTGTAGGACCTACTGAAATAGGGTTACTGTGACGTGGTTGTGTAGGACCTATGAAATAGGGTTACTGTGACGTGGTTGGAGGACCTACTGAATAGGGTTACTGTGTCGTGGTTGTGTAGGACCTATGCAATAGGGTGGACTGTGACGTGGTTGTGTAGGACCTACTGAAATAAGGTACTGTGACGTGGTTGTGCAGGACCTACTGAATAGGGTTACTGTGACGTGGTTGTTCAGGAACTACTGAAATAGGGTTTACTGTGACGTGGTTGTTCAGACCTACTGAAATAGGGTTACTGTGACGTGGTTGTGCAGGACCTACTGAAATAGGGTTACTGTGACGTGGTTGTTCAGGACCTACTGAAATAGGGTTACTGTGACGTGGTTGCAGGTTTAAATTATTTTTGCCAAAGTATTGAACTAAATGACCCATATTTATGTGGCAAGAATATATTGTAGACAAAATATATAGCATTGTGCGACATTGTCTGTCATATTGGATGTAGTGTTGGTGCCTTTTTGGCTGTCATTCTGACTGAACCACTGAGCCACCTGTGCTGAAGCAGAGATATCCTTAACCTGACCTGTTGGTAGCCTTTGAGGACTAAAATTGCCCCCCCCCCCCCTGCATTCCTTCACTGGGCCCCCTTTAACAATGGCAGTGTCGTTATACTGTGTGGCTGAGCGCTTTGATAGAACGTGGGCTTATGTGTGTAACCCTGCTTCCCCCCCCCCCCCCAGACTCTACGATGGTGTCTAGGGTGCATGAAGGTAGGTTAAATGCGGTGTGGTGTGTACCTGTGAGGAACAGGAGGACCTGAGCTTCCCGCGATGTTGTGGGGGAGCCAGGACCGGGCTTCTGGGGTGGTAGCCTCCATGATCTCTTAGTGGTGCAGCGCCTCCATCTTCTATACTCCCAGGAATATGGGACAGGACCGGTATAGAAGAACCCCTTGGGTCCCAGGGTAGTACTTTCCAAGTCACACACAGTCTTTATGGATGAGGAATAGTCTCTTTATTTGACAACGCAACAATATCCCAACAATAAGGGCTTCCAACAGCCGCAACACAATAGCCAGGACGGGTTATACGCCACTCGCCTTCGCCCAGATAATTCCTCCTCTCCTTTCCTCCAAGTCACTCTTCCGGCAGGATGGTCTGAGCTAGGGCTTCAATACCCCGTGGCCCACCCCCGAGGTTAGCCTCGCGGTGGGTCTTGGATTCTCCCCATCAACCCTGGCAGCGGGGTGAGGGCATTGGTCCACCAAGTCTATAATTCTATCAGCTCTACTTAAAAGACGCTGATTCTGTACACTCTCCTTTCGCCTGCACTCTGCGCAGGGGAAACCGTAGTTCTCTCCAAATCCTCGGTCCGATCCGCAGGATTTCTTGACTCATGGCCTGTTAGCGGCACTGCATACTCCCGGCATAACTAACCGGCAACTCCAGACTCTGACTAATCTCGAACGAAGAAGCTACTCTCTACGAAGAACAACTACTCACCGGAGTTGGCTACTAAAAATATAGAGCTAGCCCCGCCCCGCGTGATGTCAACAGGACCTCCCCTCGTGCTCACGCCTGCAGCAGAGTCCAGGCCTGCGTCTATCATTCAGGATAGGGCTATAAGGGGGGAAAACCCAGGATGATTACTGTTGCCTGATCTTAACAGGACTTACCACAGCAGAAGGAAGATAGGTATAGCCTGTGCTGTTTACAGGGGGCTACATGTGTAAATACATGTATTTTCTTCCCACAGACTGCACTCACTCAGGGCCTTGGCCATCTTGCCATTATGGTATATCCATTATCTCAAGCACCCGGTTTTGCCCACAGAACAGGCAGCAGAAGGAATGACTTTAAGTGTTCAGTTTGCAATAAGTGGCGTTTTTATTTCTTTTTGAACAGGAAGTAACATTGTGGTCAGATGCAGAAAAAGTCCACTGTATTTACACCATAAATAACGATATTGTTACAACTGGTGTAGGTTATATTTTGTAATTAAATGTGTGTAAACCGTTAATATATACAATGGTGATATGTTATACACTTATACTCTGGTATTCAATTTTATTGAGTGTAAAAACCCACACGTATGTGTATACAGTATGTATTCGCAGAAATATAATCATTATATAATTGGCCAGTAGCAAGAAGCTGTCAAGTACAAGATGTGGTTCCTTTGGGAGATCTCGTCAGCTCTATAAATAGCCGAGCAGGGACACAGGAAATGTGTCTGGGGAGAGTCTCTCGTGTATGAGCATTTCTCTGTTAACATTGGACATGAACATTATTAACGGCAGCGCTCGGAGCTGAGGTAGCCTCCTCCTGGAGCTCCGATGAGGTCTTGCGCAGGACGCTGGCTGTGATCATTGTGAAGAGCACACAGCGGAGGCTGCTTGAGGTAGGAACAGCTGCATGAATACATAGAGAATAGACTGCACTAATGAAAGTCATCAGAGCGCGGTGACCGGGCGGTATTACTTCTACAATTCTATTTTGTCACTGTATTTCAGTGAGGAAGTGGGAATTTACCCCTGGCTGCTTTATCTCCCAGGATGCTATAACTTCATTGTGTTTTTTCTGTTGAACCAGGAAATTGTACATTTGCACAGCATTTGTGGTTTTTACCTGCGCCAATCTAATACTTTGCAGAACTTTTGCACACACTCCTGTGTGTGTATGTGTGTGTAATATATATATATATATATTGCTCTTGGGATTTTCGTAAACGTGTGCTTATTAAGTTGATCGATCACGTTTATGAAAGTCCCAAGCGTGCTGGATCTCCTCTGATATTGTGCTTATCCCCACATCCGTGACGCCTTGGTTTCAACAATAGGAGTGCCTTACTACACTGTCTTTTCTCTATCTATATATCTATATATCCTTGTGTATGCTCCATCTTTCTCTCGCTGTGTGTGTATTTTCTCTATCTGTATGTGTTTTATATATACACACACTCATACCCATACACATACTTTTGCAATCAGACTACACACTCTTCGTGTGTGTGTCTGTGCATATACACACACACACACACCCTGAAAGCACACGCCTTGTTAATGTGTAATGTGGGTGTTCATATTTTTTGTAGATATTAGTATGCATGTATAGCTTTATTTATACAGCGCACACAGTGTACTCTGCGCTTTACAAAGACAATAAAATACAGGGAATTATAATACAATAACCGCAACAGTCGGACAATAGCAAAGGAAATTGCTGTGCTGCAGAGCTTACAATCTTCTAATCTTCATTGTCTAAATCATATTGATGTGCTTGCAGGATCTGTCCTGTGTTTATGTATCATATTTGCAGTAAGTGGTGTGTTCCTTAGGCTGGGGCCATGGTGACTTTGCGCATGCGCGGCCATGACACGCGTGAAGCAGGTGCGTTTTGTGCCCAGTGGAGACGCGCTGTGCAGCGCCATGGGGGCGTCACGGAACTGATTCACCCTCATTGGGTGAACCGCTCATGTGACTGGCCTGTCGCGCCAAGAAATCAGTTTCAACTGTTTTTTTGCGCAACGCGCGCCCGCTTCCTTCCGCACGCCGCATGGACACGATCACTGCCTTAAGGCAGTCTGATCGCTCCGCGTGCGGACGCATGGTCTGCGGCACCATGGCCCCAGCCTTACAAAGCATTGTTTCCATTCACTCCTCCAACACCACTGTCGCTTGTTAGCAAAACTTAAACAAATGGACTTTACAAGCTCTTCATTCTCCATTACTTTAGCATTGTTATACACTGGCGACACACTTTATTCGAGCTCGGCTAGTCCCACGAATTCGGGTATACCCGGGTGTATTGAGGTTTGTGACTGTTTTCTGCCCGAGTGCATTGCGTTATTTTCCAGGCAGGGATTGAAGCATTTTATTCCCGCTGGCTGCAATACTGCACAGTATATATATATATACTGCATTACAATTCATGAATTTATGCCATCTGGTAGACACGCGAAGCATTGCAGCCTATTAAATCCTAATCATTATCATTTAACAGATCAGCCGCCCGTCAGCCAGGCATGAACCCAGGCTGGGAAGGCAAACGCAACGGGGCTTGTCAGAGGTGAGGAGCGGCGCATTCCAGGTATCTGCCAGGTACATACTTGGTATTTGCTCGAATAAAGTGTGTCGGTGCAGTATGTTACATTGAGAAGTTCCTCCCCATCGTGTGTGTGTTCACTTTAAAATGTTGAAAGTTAAGGCAAAGCTGTTAGATCTGTTTTTTTTAATGTGTACATTTAAACTTGTACTAATTTAACATTTATTTAAAAAAATATGCAATAATAAAGTAGCATAGTTAATATTTTTCTTGAACTTCAGAATAAGAAACATCTACAAGCTGTGAATGGATTGGTCCTGTTTCCGACTGTATATTATACTGTGAAAGACTTTTAATGTTAATGTATAAAGACAGAAAATGAAAACATTACCATTACCACAGTACTGTAATGTACGTTAGTTGTAATATTTACAGAGATGCATCACTTTGTACACCAACTAAACTAAATGTCAGTGTGCATATTTGTCTATCTATAAAAGTCTCATGTGTACTGTATATATACTGTATACACGCACACGTGTGTGTGTGTGCATATATATATCTAACGCACATGCGTTTGTGTGTGTGTGTGTATGTGTGTGTGTGTGTATATATATACAGGTAAACCCCATTATAACGCGGTCCTCGGGGTCCACCACAAGACCACCGAGTTAGTAACGGGGTCGCGCAAAAACAAAATGGCCGCCGCAAAAAAATTAGTTAGAACAGTGTTTCCCAAAGGCCTGAGTTCCTTTCCCCCCGGCCAAAACCGCCACCCCCCGGCAGCATCGGCGCATCTCACCGCCTCCCCCCCCCCCCCCAGCACCCTTCACCCCGGAGTTTGGAGCGGGGATGTTCCTCGGGTTCCCGCTTACCTCTGATCCCCCCCACGTGCCCGGTGCTCCCGCTGCCTGCATGGAGGTGGTAGCGGGGGGTTTCTTCTCCCCACCGCTTTCCCCCCCCCCCCCTTCTCTCACCTCTGCCTCTCTGGATCTTTTGGTGCTTTTTTGTCTTTTTGCGCGGCCTTTCCTCTGTTCCAAAACCCCCCCCCCCCCGTCTGTGTAGAGTGAGAGAGTGTGTGTGTATGTTATATAGGACAGAAGCTGTGTGTTATTTGGTGTGTGTATGTGTGTATGTGTGTGTGGTGTGTGTGTGTGTGTGTGTGTGTGTGTGTGTGTGTGTGTGTGGTGTGTGTGTGTGTGTTTGGGGTGTGTGTGTGTGTGTGTGTGTGTGTGTGTGTGGTGTGTGTGTTTTGGATGTGTGTGTTGTATATGGATCTGTGTGTGTGTGTGAATGAAGTGTGTGGCAGTGAGCAGTGTGTGCAGGGTGTGTGCAGTGAGCAGTTGTGCTGTGTGCTGCGTAGAGTGTGCAGTGTGCAGTGAGAGTGTGTGCAGTGATAGTGTGCAGTGTGCAGTCAGAGTGTGTGCACTGTGCAAGTGTGCACTGTGCTTGTGGCACTGTGCAGTGTGTGCAGTGAGAGTGTGTGCAGTGAGAGTGTTGCAGTGAAGAGTGTGTCGTGAGAGCGTGTGTGCAATGAGCAGTGTGTGCATGAGCATTGTGTGCTGTGTGTAGTGTGCAAAAAAAAAATTTAAATTAAAAAAATATAATAATTTAATAAATCGGGAGCCACTTGAAAACCGCGTTATAACCGATTTGCGTTATAACGGGTCGCGCTATAACGGGGTTTACCTGTAATATATATATATACACATGTAGAGGTAACAGTACCGTGTTAGCCGAGCTCAATAATCAAAAAAAATAAATAAACTATACCGTTCTGTATCTACACATACACACACGGTTATAAGCACCAACAAAGTAAATCTTATCTATATGATCCACAAATATTGGAGATATATTAAAAAAAAATAATCATCCCTCGTCTCCCCACGAAGCCTCCCCAATGATCATCCCAGGTACTGCGGTTACAACAGCCTCCTCTCCATGTCGCTCCAACCCATTTCTCGTTGCATCTCCCCATATTACTTTTGGTTGTCTTCGTCTATTAACTTCTCTGGGATCTAGTAGCACCACCTTCGCCAACATGGTCATTTCTTCCTTCCCCTGATGTGTCCGGCCCGTCGCCATTTTAATATTTCTGTGCCCATTTTATGTTGTACACGACATTTGGTTTTGAACCCATTCGTATCTTTTTCCTTTCTGGGTAATACCCAGCATGCATCTCTCCATACTTATTTCCGTTTCTGAAGCTTCTAATTTTCTCAACATTTGGGGTCCAAATTTCAAATCCATACGTGGCACGTGCCAGGATACACGGTCCATCCATACGTAAGCACGGGCAGAAGACACGGTCACATCCATACGTGAGCAACGGGCAGAATACATGGGTCACATCCATACGTGAGCGCGCGGGCAAATACACAGGTCACATCCTACTGAGCACGGGCAGAATACACAGTCACATCCATACGTGAGCACGGGCAAGAATCCAAATGGGTCACATCCCATACGTGAGCACGGACAGAATACACGGGTCACAATCCATACGTGAGCACGGGCAGGATACACGGGTCCATCCTAACGTGCGCACGGCAGGATACACGGGTCCACATCCATACGTGAGCACGGGCAGGAAACCGGGGTCACATCCATACGTAGAGCACGGGCAGATACCCGGGTCACATCCATACGTGAGCACGGGCAGAATACAGGGTCACATCCATACGTGAGCACGGGCAGGATACACGGGTCACATCCGTACGTGAGCACGGGCAGAATACAACTGTCACATCATACGTGAGCACGGCGCAGGACTACCCGGGTCACATCCATACGTGAGCACGGGCAGGATACACGGATCACATCCATACGGGAGCACGGTCAGGAATACACGGGTCACATCCATACGTGAGCACGCGCGAGAATAACACGTGTCACATCCATACGTGAGCACGGGCAGAATACACGGGTCACATCCATACATGACGGCGGGCAGAATACACGGGTCACATCCATACGTGACACGGGCAATACACAGGTCACATCCATACGTGAGCACGGGCAGGATACACGGTCACATCCATACGTAGCACGGGCAGAATACAAGGGTCACATCACGTGAGCACGGGCATTGATAACGGGTCACATCCGTACGTGAGCACGGGCAGAATACACGGCTCACTCCATACGTGAGCACGGGCAGGATACACGGTCACATCCATACGTGAGCACGGGCAGGATACACGGTCACATCCATACGTGAGCACGGGCAGGATACACGGGTCACATCCATACGTGAGCACGCACAGAATACACGTGTCACATCCATACGTGAGCACGGGCAGAATACACGGGTCACATCCATACGTGAGCGCGGGCAAATACAACGGGTCACAATCCATACGTGAGCACGGGCAGGATACACGGGTCACAATCCATATGTGAGCACGGGCGGATACAACACAACGGTCACATCATACGTGAGCGCGGGCAAATACAACAGGTCACATCCCATACGTGCCACGTGCAGACACGGGTCAATCCAACGTGCCGGGCAAGGAACACGGGTCACATCCATACGTGAGCACGGGCAGGATACAACGGGTCACATCCATACGTGAGCACGGCGGATACACGGGTCCACCATACGTGAGCACGGGCAGAAAACACGGGTACAAATCCATACGTGAGCACGGCAGGATACGACCGGGTCACATCCATACGTGAGAACGGGCAGAATACAAGGGTCACATCCATACATGAGCACGGGCAGATACACGGTCACATCCATACGTGAGCACGGCAGGATACACGGGTCACATCCATAAACGTGCAGCACGGGCAGGATACACGGTCACATCCATACTTGAGCGCAGGCAGAATACACGGGTCACATCCTACGTGAGCACGGGCAGGATACACGGGCCCATGCCATACGTAGCGCACTGCAGAAGAATACACAGTCACCATCGACGTGAGCACGGGCAGATACAAGGGTCACATCCATACGTGAGCACGGGCAGAATACACGGGTCACATCCATACGTGAGCACGGGCGCAGGAACACGGGTCACTCCTACGTGACACGGGCACGGCAGGGTCACAATCCATACGTGAGCACGGGCAGGAACACGGGTCACATCCATACGTGAGCACGGGCAGGAACACAGGGTCACATCCATACGTGAGCACGGGCAGAATACAAAGGGTCACATCCATGTAGCACGGGCAGAATACAGGGTCACATCCATCAACGTGAGCACGGGCAGGATACACGGGTCACATCCATACGTGAGCACAGGCAGATACACGGGTCACATCCATACGTGGCACGGGCAGGATACACGGGTCACATCCATACGTGAGCACGCGCAGAATACCAGTGTCACATCCATAACGTGAAGCAGCGGGCAGATATCGGTCACTCCTACATGAGCGCGGGCAGAATCAAACGGGTCCACGATCCATACGTGAGCACGGCAGATACACATGTCACATCCATACGTGAGCAACGGACGGGCAGGATACACGGTCACATCCAGATCACGTGGCACGGCAGAATACAAGGTCACATCCATACGTGAGCACGGGCAGATACACGGTCACACCTACGTGAGCACGGGCAGGATAAACGGCTCACATCCATACGTGAGCACGGGCAGGATACACGGGTCACATCCATACGTGAGCACGGGCAGAAACACGGGGGTCCCATCCCTCGTTGAGCACGGCAGGATACACGTTCACATCCATACTGAGCACGGCACAGAATACAAGCTGTCACATCCATACGTGAGCACGGGCAGAATACACGGGTCACATCCATACGTGAGCGGCGGGCAAAATACACGTCACATCCATACGTGAGCCACGGGCAGATACCCGTCACATCCATTACGTGAGCACGGGCAAATACACGGGTCACATCATACGTGAGCCGGGCAGAATACAATGTCACATCCAACGTGAGCACGGAGCAGGATACACGGGTCACATCCATACGTGAGTCACGTGGCAGGAAACACGGGTCACATCACATACTTGAGCACGGCAGGATACACGGGTACATCCATACGTGAGCACGGGCAGAATACAAGGGTCACATCCATAACGTGAAAGCACGCAGATCACGTCACATCCTACGTACACGGGCAAATACAGGGTCACCACTCAATACGTTAGCACGGGTAGGATACACGGTGTTCACATCATACGTGACACGGGCAGAATACACGCGGTCACAACATCCATACGTGAGCAACGGGTAGGATCACGTCACATAATATGAGCACGTGCCAGGCATAAACGGGTCACATCCTATGACGCACGGCAGGATACACGGTCACATACATCCGTGACACGGGCAGGATACACGGGTGACATCCATACGTGAGCACGGGCAGAATAACAACGGGTCACATCCATACGTGAGCACGGGCAGAATACACGGTCCATCCTACGTAGCACGGCCAGGATACACGGGGCACATCCTACGGAGCACGGGCATGGATACACTGGGGTCACATCCATACGTGAGCACGGAGATCAGGATCATAGCTACAGGGTCACGATCCTCAATACAGTGATCACGGCATATACAATAGGTCCAAGCATCCATAGTGAGCACGGGCAGGATACACGGAGGTCACATCAACATACTGAGACGGCAGGTGGACATCATACGAGCACGGGCATAACAACGCATCCATACGTGAGGCACGGGCAGGAATACACGGTTCCAGTCGCGAAATAAACCAACATACGTGAGCACTGTGCAGGAAACACGTCACAGCCCATACTGAGCTCACGGGCAGATACCAACGGGTCACATCGCATACGTGACACGGGCATGAATACACTGTCACATCCATACGTGAGCACGGCATAAGGTCAGCACCATACAACAGGGCTACACATGGCACATCAACGTGAGCCGCGGTCAAGAACCACGGGTCACATCCCTACGTGAGACGGGCAGGATACACGGTCACCCCATACGTGATCACTGGCAGGATAACAGGTCACATCCATCGTTAGCGCTAGGCAGAATACAGGCAACGGGCCATTCCATATCGTATCAGGGCAGATACACGTCCACTCCATAACGTGACACGGGCAGAATAACCAGGGTCCACATCCATACTGAGCACCGGGCCGGATACACGGTCACACATACTGCACGAGGATCAGGCATAACGTGAGCACGGGCAGTGACACGGCATCCAACGTGAGCGCGTCAACAGGTCACATCAACGTTAGCACGGGCAGGATACACGGTCACATCCATACGTGATACACGGGCATAATACAAAGGGTCACATCCATATGTTAGAAGACGGGCAGGATACACGGGTCACATCCATACGTGAGCACGGGCAGAATACACGGGTCACATCCATACGTGAGCACGGGCAGAATACACGGGTCACATCCATACGTGAGCACGGGCAGAATACAAGGTGGGGAGTGTGATTTTTAGAATTTTTTTTCATTCATATTTATTTAATGTCCACACTGGAGCTTATCACTACATCCCTGCCCCATCCCAGCCACATAGTGGAGACATAGATTTGTATCTCCTTTCCTTGAAAATATCTTAAAGCTGCAATCTCCCAGACGCATAAATGCGATCACTCCTGTAATGTTAAAATCTTGCCCCCTGGCTTCTTATGTTACCATGGTAACCTTGAGACCGCACTCTGCGGAGAGCTCCATTTTAACCTACCGGGCACTTGCAATCTCAATAGCTTATATCTTCTCAGCAAAGAAGAGCGCTCTTAATGTAATGAAACATGCACGAAAAAGGGCGAATAGTGCAGACTGCTTCTTTAATAATAATAATATTGGAAGCTTTTTCTAATAACTCCTTTCTTATAGGAAGTATAATATGAATACTGTGTAAATGTAATGGCGCAATACAAGGCATCTCTATGGAAAGTAATACAGCATGTTCTGTCCACAACTAAAGCACCTGTAAAATGAATTACGGTTGGACGTTTCCTGGTCTTGAGTGCTGCTAATGGAATTACACAGACATGATGCTGAGGCGTTTGTGATGCAATTACACAGCTATGCAAATGACTGCATTACTCTAGTAATCCGTGGTGCGGGTGTGTGTATCTGTGTGTGGGTGTGGCTGTCTGTGTGTATCTGTGTGAGTGTGTGTGTGTTCAGATGTTTTCTTCACATACGTGCAAATTATATCACATAACATTTGTGATCACACAACCTTGTGTCTCTTCAGTGCTGTGTACACTGCTGCAAAATCAGTTTGTTTGTTTTTAAATGGGCGAAATATATGTATATATCTTATCAACGGTCGTCGGCCCACCGCTGTATGGAGGGGCCTCCCCAATGCTTTCCCAGATACTGCAATTAAAAGACTCTTCTCCACGTTGCTCACAGAATCTAACCTCATAGTGTAGATGCGTTTAATTCTAAAAGATATGAACGATCAACTTCCAGTAAATGCGCTCACATTTGCATTCTCTATTATAAAGCCCGGTCTGGCCGGTGGTAACCCGGAGCTCCGAAGAGGAGCCGCGCTGTGTCTGGGTGTCTCTCCCTGTAGCCTGCGCTGTCCATCTATTCTAAGACTGGTTACGCGTGCCAGCAAATCAATAATAATAATAATTATATATATATTCATAAAAGTCGAGGCATGGCTTTTGACACTGTTGAATGCCCTACTTAACATGTATCTGTGTGTAATAGATCCAGAAGAAAAAGGGGGAATGAGGCTGATGTAAAGAAATTGTAAAACCAATGAGCAATGAATCTAAAAAGGTGACCCAAAAAAGCAGGGGAACTGTAAATGAATACACATTAATATATATTGGAATAACAGCCCAACGTAAAAAAAAACACCATCAATATCTATATACCTATAGCAATATGTACATCCAAATAGATGGACTCAAAGTAATTGAGTCCTGACAAAGTGCACATATGTCTATAAGACTAAGGGAGAAAAACAAATATGCGTATAAAAAATCCAAATATTGAGGGTACTACAAGTGTGTGTGTGTGCGTGTGCGCACGCACCGTAGAAGTGGCTGCAGGCTTATAACCTTTTGGCCAAAGGGTTTAACTAAACGACCCTTACTCATGAGCAGATTAGCACTGAGGTATTGTACTATATGTAGTGTCATTGTGTATGTTGCGCTGGCCTTTCTGTTTTTGTTAGAATACCAGCAGGCCAGGTTTTAAGGCTATCCCTGCTTTAGCACAGGTGGTTCAATTAAAATAACTGAGCCACTGATTGAGTCACCTGTGCTAACACCTTAAAACCTGCCCTGTTGGTGGCCCTTGAGGACTTGAGTTGTTCACCCCTGGATTAGATATTAAATATTAAAGTATTTTTGCAACATCCACGTGTTTCATTGATTTGATGAAGATATGCTTTTAAAAAAAATGACAAAAATATCTACATATATGTAACACAGTTCCCCCCTCCCCCTTTCCCCCCCCAATCGCAGATAGGGACCATGTGGGGAAATCTATATGTTACCAGGTGTGCTTTTACCTGTTAGGTTCATAGGAGACCTGAACTTCCACCAGTGAGAGCCTGGTGTGTATCCTCTGGAACGATCTTACATAAACAGCGCCTCCAACTGTGTAGGATTCTAAGGGTAGAATGACCCCCTAACACAGGACCCACATATATTAACCACATACACCAAAAGGTATATATAACACAGGTTTACTATATGGACAGATAAACACAAACATATCACATACAGCATACATCAACAATATGGCATCAACAGCAACCTTCAGTGTCATCCTGTAACACTGCTCCTCATGGGTGATAACCCCACACAGTATTCCCAAAGTCCTTGTACCCAAAAGTCCCAAGAGTCCCACAACCCCACCCACGTGTGGAACAGCGCTGTCCACTAAGATGAAGTGTAAGTTGGTGCACTTGGTGATTTGGATAGTACCTGCCCGGTGCTCCTGCACCCGGGTACTGCAGAACAATGGAAGAGGACCCGTCTGTGTCCAGCGCCGAAGACTCAGCGATGGTGTCCTCCTCCTGGTGGATGGTCTCCTTCTGAGCAAGCTCACTGCTCAGACAGTCTCTGTCACTGCAGAGAATGATTCCCTGCACACTGACCCTTCTTGTCAGAGCACGCAGCACTGCAGCTGTGTCCCTGACTAAGCTGACATCTAACAGGGCAAAGTCCCTAACTGTAGGGGCCTTCCCTAGAGCAGCAACAAACTGAAGGGGAGTTGGGCCTAGCTGTGGCCTAGGGGGTAACCTGGCCTAGTGTAAGAAGCCACTTGCTCCCTACACACACTACTTCCCCCCCTAACTTATCCCAGCACCAACTGACTCGCATGGTCTGTGCACAACAATGTATCTTTCTCCAGCAGGATAAGCTGCAAGCCCTATTGGCTGTCTGACTTGGCTGTCTAGCTGCATGTGACAGGGATCATAGTGCAGTCCCCACACACTGCTGGGTGTTGTTGTCCTTTGTAGAGCTCTTTAACATTAGGGCCGCGTGCGCCTGCTCCGCTGCATCTGCGAAACCCTGTAACATCTGCGCATGGCCCTGCAAATGCGCGAACTCCCATGCCAACCATAACATGGGAGCCGCTACTCCGTGGGCTACACTGTGCGTGCGCGAACTCCCGCGCATGCGCGAACGCGCTTAAGATGGAGGCACCCTGTTGCTGACGTCTCCAGGAGCCCCCGGTGATGGGCACGCCCCCCTGCACGAGGGTGAGTGAGGGAGAAAGGGAAAACCAGGGAGCCAGAGGGAACCTGGTTACATATACAAAGGGCGATAATAATTATATGAATATTAACTTCTAGGAAGGCAGCCACATCAATGTCTACATTAAGTACCTGTGGTACTAGAGCATGGGTGGCCAACCTGTGGCCCAAGAGCCACCTGCGGCTCTTCAGTGCTTTATGTACAGCCCCATAAGGGAAAAAACAACAAAAGGGCTCTGATTGCATACATTGTGGCGCGGCCATATAGAGTGTGTAGTGCCGCTGGCTTCATACTTGAGTGTATAGTGCTGTAAAGTTATACTCCGCACTATACACTGACAAAGTATAACCTGACAGCACTACACACATATGCAGAGTATGCAGCCAGATGGCATTACACACTGACACAAAGCATAACCTGGCGGCACTATACACTGTGTAGGTATGCTCTGTGTCAGTTTATGCAGGTACTAATTAGAATTGTTATGTTATTGTGGCCCTTTGACAATGAGAGGTAAATTCTGGCTCCAACTCCCAGTCAGGTTGGCCGCCCCTTTACTAGAGTATCCAGTTTGTGTATCTTCCATGTCTCTCTTTGCCGGCGTCTAAGGCCGCAATTATACACTGCGCGATGGCGCTCATGCGACAACCACAAATTGCTGAATGCCTATGAGGCCGCCCCTAGTGTCCGCACGACGGAGCGTGGTTAAAAAAGACAAAAAATGACTTTTCAACTGACGGTCGTGTCACATGGGCGGTTCAGCCAATCATGACGAACAAGCCTGGTGACGCGTCCACCACGTCTCCCCAATTGCTTCCATCACAATTCACACATCGCTCTGGCAAGAGGCGCCCACAACGCGATAAGTGCGCACCAGCGCGGTGTATAAACGTCGCCTAAGGAATCTACCCCACCCACCCCATTTGGGGGAAACTGACCGTTTCAGACCATCCAGGTTCTTTTTACACTGGTTTAGAAAATGTTTAGACAGATTGTGCTGTTCAAATTCGTTTAGCATATTTTTCCGATACGCAAGGAATCTCTCCCTCTGTGATCTTTTCGTCCTTCTTATATACAGAGGCTTTCAGGTAACCATTGCAGTTCATCTCTTCTGGAAAGTCTACCATGGATTTTGCCATCTCCCACCTGGAAAATCTCTATGGCCAATTGTTCCCCCCACCTCCCCACCCCCCTTCTGAATAAAAGTGAAATTAATAAAACGCTACCATAAAATATTATCTAAAAAGAGGTGGTTGTTCCAAATGTGACAATTCCCAATGAGCCGTAAAAAGATTGGCATAGCTAGGGGTCAAACTTGGTGCCCATAGCTGTGCCACATTGTTATAAATTGAAAATGTATTCTAAGTTAAAATAATTGTGGGTAAGAGTATATTCAATACATGTTATAATGAATTCAATTTGTTCCACTGGGAGCTTTTTCTGTCATTGTAAAAAACATCTAGCGTCTTCCATCCTTTTCTTGTGATCAATGTAAGTGTATAATGCAGTGACATCACATGATACCCAAACAAATTCATTTCCCCCTTCAACGTCATCAACAATCTGAAGGAGATGTAGCGTGTCCCATAGATGGAAGGTTAAGAACCAAGGGTTGTAGGAAAACATCAATGTACTCTGATAAATTGGCTGATTAACCTTGTTCTTTGGGAGGTGATTGCAGCATTTTATGGTTGGATGCTCCCTTAGTAAAGACGGATTCTGTTTAATCACACACACACAAGGTAGGAGAGGACAAAGGACATACTGTAAGGTGCAGAAAGGAGACGGGCTTGAGCAGAGCGCAAGGTGTGGACAAGGTCATAGAGAACGGAGGTGTAAGGTGGTCAAGGAGAAGCTTATGGCTTTGGAGAAATGTACAGTTTGTTGCAAAGTAGATTGACTTCATTAAAACAATTTTCCCTATGCATCACTGGTGTGCTTCCCGAGTTACCTTCTTCCCCACGGTGCAGGCATTAGCAAGGTGCTAAGGCGCGTTCTCACATGTTACACGCATCTCTGTAAACAACCTTGTTTGTTGAACTAATATAATAATAGGTTTCCTCATGAACCACTGACAAAGTGGAAACTGTCCAACACAAACCAAACAATAATACAAGCACAAATTCAATGGATATGGGCATTTTCCTGTTTTATATATTAAGGTATTTTTGGCAAAATTATATATAAATTAAAATGGCGGTGGGCCAGACAGATCGCACGAAGACATGACAATCATTGGACAAAGGTGGTACTCGAATGGATTCCTAGAGAGTTTAAGGTTGCAGACCAAGCAATATCCTACATGTTCTTGCTTTTTTTTTTTAAATCCGTTCTGTACTATGAGAAAATACTTGTAGCATTTAAAAAAAAAATCTGAAAGCCATTTTTAATGTATTCTAAAGTAATCAATAGAGGAACAAAGTTCATCAATAGTGCTCAAAATGACTATAGAGAAATGGTTATAATAATGTCCATATAGACTTTCTTGATTGAAGATGGAGTAATGCAGGCGTCTGGTATAAATGTGAGTACTGGGTATATAGGTGAGCGTTGTGTATAAGACATATATATTGAAGTCCTAGGGGTGCTGTGAATGGAGAATGATTAGCTCCACCACATCACTCCTAATGAGGACAATGTCACACACGCTTGCAACCACCTTAGTAGTATACCTTCCAATGTAAAATAAAGGGTAAAACTCACATGAAAAGAGCCTGTCTTCTTCTTGTTGGCGGCGTGCATCCGTGATAGCAGTAGATAGATGAGTATTCTGCAGGGGGCAGTGTGTCAGGGCACAGCCATGAATGATCAGGATGACAGCTTGTGGTTAAAAAGTATTCTTTATTCGGACACCATGGTGCAGACAAAAAAATGGAGGGTAGCTCTTACGCGTTTCACGCCTAATTGGCGCTTCGTCAGAGAGTGAAAATGCTATGCTGGGACCCCCTTAATGTAGTACTTCTGATTGCGGTTCAAATTAGTCACAGCCGCGGCTCCATTAGCTGGAAGTGACGAAACCGGAAGTTGAAAACCGGAAGTGACGCGACGGACGGAAGTGACGAAACCGGAAGTTGAAAACCGGAAGTGACGCGACGGACTCCATGCAGTGGATGATTGTTTACAAGCCATACTTGTAGTCATGGAGACCGCAGCGTCATCCCTCGGTGTCAATAAGGGAAA
>WSYH01003290.1:0-51502 GCA_036426205.1 Ascaphus truei
GGTATTGTTGTAGCCTGAAGCGCCGGGTCATTGCATTTTTTGTATAACTGGTCATAGATCCCCCTAACTTCTTACTTTCAGGTCCCCGAATTTGCCTTACGCCATAATCACACATCATACAATCTGGGTAGTGATATACGAACGAGCGCTTCTCGTGCCACTTTCTGCTGCGTGTTCACTGTAACATGGGTACATTTAAGATTCTGCAAATCATTTGTGTGCTCATTTGCATGTCATTACCCAGAACCAGATAGGAAGGTGGAACAACATGTTTTCTGACGTCAAACCGTACATTTCTGCTCGTAGGTGTATTTGCAACGTACAGTAGGATAGTAGGTGTGTGTATTTGCAATGTACAGTAGGATAGTAGGTGTGTATTTGCAATGTACAGTAGGATAGTAGGTGTGTGTATTTGCAATGTACAGTAGGATAGTAGGTGTCTATTTGCAATGTACAGTAGGATAGTAGGTGTTCTGATATTATTTATTCACTGGAGGCAACGCACGCCCTCTGTCATTGTGGCCAATCATTGTCATTGCATTTAGTAACATGGAGTTTCCCAGCACACCTAGTTCCAGAGAGAGTGACAAAGAAATGGCCGTGCTCCTGCTCAAAAGGGCCTTCCTGGGTGGCCCAATAGGTAGATTACAAGAAGAAGTGAAGAGGATACCCTGCGGCTGTGCAAGATTGTTATTTAGACAATGAAATCCGACGTTTCGGTTGCAACATGCAAGGTGAGTAGCCCTCACCTGGATAAAGGTTGTATGTTGCAACCTGAATGATATTCTTGGAATCCAGGGGGAGCATATCGGCCGGAAGAGAATGGAAAAAACAACTACTAAGTGTAGATGGTACCGCAATATAGAGATAAAGCGACAACTTGTCTCTGTGGATATCCTACTTACAGGATTCCAATGGAAAACCGGCACTGGAATGAGGTGAGGATATGTGGATATGGTGAGCTTCTCAATGTGCCAGTCAGTGTAGCAGATGGTAGCACTCGAGTGAGAGAAAGAACTAATAGTGCAGATCAGTATGATAAACACGGCTTTATGACAATGGATAAAAATGAACACTTACAATAGTGCTATAAAAAGCGCAATGGATATAATCAAAGGTCGCGGTGCATCAGGTGTTCTCACCACCTCCCTACAGGGGGGATGCGTGTAACCGGTCAGCCTCGCGGCGTGCTCTGCTCTTCCGCTTCGTCGCGCCGTCGACTCCGTGACGTCACTTCCCCCGGCTTCTCTCCGTGGCTCCAAAGTGCTCCGCGAACATAGGATTAATCCAACTGGCTCAGGAACTCCTCCTCAACGCGTTTCGCCAAACTTGTGGGGTCTCTGGCTTCGTCAGGAGTATAATATCCCACTACAAACTGCAGGCTTAAATACCCTAACTACTACTAGGTGTGCTCCAATTAGTATCTCTCTTCTAATACAGCAGCTGCACTAAAGCTAAGAACATCAAGCGTATATATCCTAATAGACAGGCATCCATTGAGGATTTAAATACCATCTAAAGTGGAATACACAGGAACGCAAAATGTAATACACCACATAAGCATTGATCTTAACATGTATATCTTTCAGTACTATATTCATTAAACAATGTACAAAAACAGCAATGTCCATAATACATAACCCAGCTATAAAAATGAAAGGAAGTGGAATGGAGATGGAAGGGGTGGAATGCATCTTAACAAAAAATCTATATTAATGATAAATAATAAAAATATATTGAACAATGAATGTTCCAAATGAATATAAAAAAAATGTTACTTATAAAAAATATAATTTTCTTATAAAAAAATATTTTTGAAGGTGATTAAGAGGAAAGAACGATGTATAATGCTGAAAAAAAGGGGGGGGAGGAACAAATGTAAGGAGGCTCATACATGAATGGCACAAAAGGGATTTATGAAGACAATGATTGGATGTAAAATACAGATGTGGTAAAACACATGTATAATAAATTACAATAATATGCCATCTTTGTTACACTTGGTTTTTATACTTTGTTTAATGAATATAGTATTGAAATATACATGTTAAGATCAACACTTATGTGGTGTATTACATTTTGAGTTCCTGCGTATTCCACTTTAGATGGTATTTAAATCCTCAATGGATGCCTGTCTATTAGGATATATACGCTTGATGTTCTTAGCTTTAGTGCAGCTGCTGTATTAGAAGAGAGATACTAATTGGAGCACACCTAGTAGTAGTTAGGGTATTTAAGCCTGCAGTTTGTAGTGGGACATTATACTCCTGGCGAAGCCAGAAACCCCACAAGTTTGGCGAAACGCGTTGAGTTCCTGAGCCAGTTGGATTAATCCTATGTTGGCGGAGCACTTTGGAGCCACGGAGAGAAGCCGGGGGAAGTGACGTCACGGAGTCGACGGCGCGATGAAGCGGAAGAGCAGAGCACGCCGCGAGGCTGACCTGCTGCACACATCCCCCCTGTAGGGAGGTGGTGAGAACACCTGATGCACCGCGACCTTTGATTATATCCATTGCGCTTTTTTATAGCACTATTTGCTACCATCTGCTACACTGACTGGCACATTGAGAAGCTCACCATATCCACATATCCTCACCTCATTCCAGTGCCGGTTTTCCTTTGGAATCCTGTAAGTAGGATATCCACAGAGACAAGTTATCGCTTTATCTCTATATTGCGGTACCATCTACACTTAGTAGTTGTTTTTTTCCATTCTCTTCCGGCCGATATGCTCCCCCTGGATTACAAGAATATCAATCAGGTTTTTGGAGCCAGTGAAGACAGGATCCCCCAGAGGGTTTGAGCTGGTTATCAGTATCATTTTTATTATTGCACGTGTATATCACAATATTTATTTTAGTAATTATACTGCAGTTAGCGCCTTTTGTCACTATCACGCATTCATTCTGTATGTTGCAACCGAAATGTCTGATTTCGTTGGCTAAATAAATGATGACTTTGCATGGCCGTTGCATGGCCGTTGCATGGCCGTTGCATGGCCGTTGCATGGCCGCAGGGCCTCGTCACTTCTTCCTGTATGCTACGGCATTTCGTGACATGATTTGTTTGCAACCTGTAAAATAAACTGAAAGAAACGTGGTGATGTCGTTTATGGAAAGTCTTAGGTATCAGACGCAAGTTATTTCACATCTCTACTCTCAATAGAAGGCTTGACAATAAAAACTAACTAAATGATCAAAGACTGCGCCACCTGTGCTGAAGCAGGGGTTTCCTGAAAACCTGACCTGTTGGAGAGAATGCATTATACTGTACATACTTCTAACAATACCTCACTCATACAGGCAGTCAGAAATCGTATCCCAGAGAAATGCAGAACACAGAGGAAACCCGCAGGGACAATTAATTTGTAGGATTCATTTTGATTGTATTGATATTTAGGCCTCTTAGTATACTAAACACGCACATTAGTTTGCATTAAAACATTACGATGGCCACTGTAAGGCCTAGAACATTGTGCTTTTCTTTCTCCGATATACCTCGTTTTGCACCACAAAATATAACCACAGTTTTGTTGCTACAGTTACATAATATTGTAATCTCCTAAAACTTCCACAAAAGGACGTGGTTTAGTGGGCCCTCCGTAACAATTATTTTTTTTAATTGTTGGGCACACATTGTATTGTTTAAAATGGTGATTTAATCAATTGTGCAGTCCTTGTTTTCTTATTATTTCTACTTGGGTGAGTTCAGTTTCTACAGAAGTACATCTTAATTGCTGGTTCTGGTGAGTAAATAATTAGCAGATTGTTTTACCAGTTTATACTGTCTACTATACAGCCGTAACGTTCAAAACTGACATTAATTATGTCTCTCATTGTATGCTATGGCAGCAAGAGTCAACACTTGAATGTTGAGGTTTCCATTGTTTGAGAGAAATTAGCTAGTAAACATGTACATGGCAAATTAACATATTTTAAGCCATTTACCCCAAATTTCATGATATTTCAGGGCTACATATTGCAGCCTAATACATTCGTTACAAAATCAACTAGACAGATTGAAAAAGGTGTTTTCACAGCAAGTTACAGTATAGCAAGGAGTTAAGTGCAACATGCTATATTAATGAAAAAGACTGAGGAAATGAACTCAATATTCTTTCCTAAAGTCAGCGCTGAGGGCGTTTTCTTCTATTGTGTAAGGGTTAACTCTTATCTGGGGATCTGAAGAACACCTCCAAGCCCCATAGTAGGTTATAAACCTGCACAGCGATATTCTATCTGCTGTTATCTGGGAACACAGGAGGACATCCATAAAAGCTACTCTATCGGGTGTTAATCGCCTGGCCAGATTTATGCCAGTGTTATATAATCGGACACTCTTACCATTTTGATCATTGTTACACTGTTGTGTTTTCTCCTACAGTGGCGGCCGCTTTTAGCCTCCTGCGGCAGTTTCGGCGCGAAATTTAAACTTGCGGGCAGATGCGGCATGATCCGGCCGTTTTAGGCGCCGTGGGCGTTTTCATTGTTTAGCGCTATTAGCGCTGTCTAGCCGTTCAGCGCTGAATGCGGCTGAACGCGTGAAAGTGCGTGGCATACGGAGAACATCCCCGAAAAAATTCAGGGATGTAGGAGGATAAAAGGGGCCGCAGCAGTATCTTCCACATATTCATCTTTGATGTGCTGAGTCTACGTGCCGGAGGACATCAACCTTTTTCTTCTGCTTCACTTTTGGAGGGACGGGACATTAACACCTGTCACTCTACCTCTGCACCCCATGGCCATTAAAAGTCCCTCCACCAGTATTTCCTGGGTGAGGGAGAGGCCGCTCAGCCTATCACAGAAGGATGTGCAGACATCCTTAGTATTCTGGATCCAGGCTCACTTGTAGCAGGCGAGAAGATCCATGTAGCATAAACTCACCCCCTTTTTAAAGCCCACAGAGTCCTTCTATTTTCTTCAACTTTATTGAGTGGGGTTAACCGAAATATAAAAGTTCTTGTATGTAGTTTGTGGTAGGAAATGTCTCTTGTGAGAAGTATCCTATTTGAAAGGTAGTGGCTTTTTTTGTCAGGGGAAGGTAAAAAGGAATCCCTTTCTAAGGGAGCAGTGGAAGATGTGTCTACAGGCATACCCTGGTTTAAGGACACTCACTTTAAGTACACTTGCGAGTAAGGACATATTTTCAATAGCACCATACCCCTGTGTCCGTACGCTCGCTTCGCAAGTATGGACACTTATTCTGCCCTACAGACCGCCGTAGTAGTGACGCCCTGATTCCCCTCGCCCAATAGGCAAACGGCAGCTCGCACATGCGCCTGTCAGCACCTCCTGAACAGCAATACCGGCTCCCTACCTGTACCGAAGCATCGATGAGTGGAAAAAAGGTAGTACATTTTCGCTTTACATACATGCTCTGGACCAATTGCGTACGTTAATGCGGGGTATGCCTGCACTCACTTTGTCTGCTGTTGAAAAGAGAGAACACACTTTCCTTTCCAGACAGGAAAAAGCCACGGGGCATAACAATATACAAAGAAGGGCAGGGGGAGAGGGCTAAACCAATCTCAAGCTATGAGCATTGGGAGGTTGCCAAGGCAACTGACTAGTGGCTTGTAGAAAAAGTAATATTGAAACAACTATGTTGCAATTTACACAGCAGCACTGGCTGCTTCAGAACAGGGAAACATGTAGCTTTCAGTGGGGAGAGCTGGCAGTGTGAGAACAGAAAAAGTACACAGAAAATATACAATCCTATTCCAGGACACTTAGAATGTATAACATATATATTGTATAATATAATATATTAATATAATATTATATTATTATTATAATTAATTATAAGTATAATATATAGTAATTATATAATATATCTATATAATGTATAATATAATATATACACACTCCTCTAAGATAAGTAAATGTACCTATGGACTTAGAATTTAACAGCAGGCAAAGACTACATTTTAAAAGTAGAGTATAAGTTTCTAAGACTTGGTGGCCCAGCCATCGCTAAACCAATTGCTTCCATAGTCAACTCTATCCTGTCTGCAGGCCATATCCCTAACACCTGGAAAACTGCCAGAGTTGTCCCAATCTTCAAAAGTGGGGACAAAAACACTGTCTCAAACTACAGGCCAATCTCACTTCTCCCAATTCTATCCAAAGTCATGGAACAATGTGTCCACTCCCAATTAAGCGATTACTATACCAAGACAAATTTCCCTAGCCAATTCCAATCTGGCTTTCGCCCCAAACACTCCACCGTAACTACCCTGCTAAAAGTTTGCAATGAAATCCATTGTGGAATGGAGCGGGGACAACTCACTGGTGCAGTATTCCTAGATTTTGCAAAGGCTTTTGATACTGTTGATCATGCTATCCTGCTTAAACTCCAGAGCTCTGGAATAGGGAAGCTTGCTTTAAACTGGTTTCAGTCCTATCTATCAGGAAGATCCCAACATGTGTCCATCTCAGGCTCTAACTCCAAACCCCTGGATATCACCTGTGGTGTCCCGCAAGGCTCTGTTCTGGGGCCCCTACTCTTCTCAGTGTTCATCAACGATCTTCCCACAGCTTGTAAGGGATCTTCAATACACATGTATACAGATGACAAAATCCTATATGCACACAGCCATAGCCTCTCTGACCTTCAACACATACTTCAGTCTGACTTTTTGAGACTTGAAAATTGGATTTCACAAAGCAAACTGTTTTTAAACACTGACAAGACTGTAACAATGGTATTTGGGACCAAGGCAAAATTTTTAAAGCTTCCAATGATTGAGCTCCAGATCAGAACCAACGCTAATACCACCCTGTCATGGGAGAGGGGTTTTGGCCCGGTATTGAAGGGGTTACACCCCATTTGGCCACCCCCTGCTCTCACGTGGGAAGCAAGGGGTTAACTGGACTGGGGTCCAGTAATATGTTTTTACCTTGCTTCAGAATCCAACTGTTTATTCCCCTGTAAAAATGTATTGTCTCATCCCAGTGTTTGCACCAACACATACACTGGGGTTGATGCGGGAGGCTTAAGGGGTTAATGAGCTACAGTTTTAGGAAAATACAAATATGTGTGGTGTCTTTTCAGAAATATCTGGGCTTCAAAAGGCTTGATTGAAGTTGGGTGTGAAAAGTACAGAGGGGGTTTAGTGTATGTTAATACCTAATTTGCAGGCCAAGTGTATATTGCTGTTAGAGACAGCTAGGACCCAGGTCTGGGGCATTGGGTGTGAAATATTGCACCTGTGACAAATGTTCTCTACACAGGAGGCCCAGCTTCAAAGCATTTCTTGGCAATGGGTTTTATGGGGGCCAGGGGTGCGGCTACAGAAGGAGATATCAGAATGAGTGACCTTATTAAATATAAGAATATTATGAGATGTCCTCGGCTGAACATGCTAAAAGCTACATGTGTGTATTCATGGGACCGATTCGCAACTAATGATTACAGACACATTATGTCTAGCAGGTACTAAGAGACAGATATTAATATCTCTCTTAATTTTAGTATTACACGGTAATATTTAGTCTCATTGGGAGCGTCATGCGTGCCGGAATGTATTAATACGTCTTGCGTGCCAGTAAGTATTACTGAACTGAAGTTATGAAGTTATTTAGATAGGAAAAGCAGTTTTTAAACGTCCTGGGGTGGGAGGAGTTTTACTCTGGGGTAAGACTGTCAACCTCACCACTGATTTATGACAGAGATTGGGTGCAGGTAATTGTTCTCCAATGGCCTAAATTCAATAGTAAGGTATAGACTGGAGATTTGCATTTAAACCAGTGCCCAGCCTATACTCTGTGTCTTCATGTATTTTCGTGATGTCTACATCTGAACCTGAATTATGGAAGAAATGGCCCATCCTGTATCCTGATGGCTTTCTTGTCCAAACCTTTAAGTAAGTGTCTATATTTTGTCTGTTATTTGTATATCATGTGTGTTCACTTTTTCAAGGAATAAACTATATTTATTTATATCTCAGTCGTGTTCAGTTCAACCCAGGTAATTTTGGTGTATAATATAGGCCTCTCACAAGTTCCCGTGACACACCCTAACTCCTATTACTAGTTATAAATATATGGTTTGACTCCCATTTAACATTTGGGATGCACATTGATAGCCTGACAACCAAGACCTATGCCAAACTAGGGGTACTTTATAGGAACAAATCCTCCCTAAGTCTGCTGGTCAGAAAGCGTATCGCACAGCAGATGCTAATGCCAAATATCGACTATGGGGCCATAGTATTCGGCTAGGCACCCCAAACCCACCGTAGTAAACTTGATACCCGCTATAATTCAATATGCCGTTTTGTTCTCCAATGCAACTACAACACACATCATTGTGAAATGCTCAAAGAACTAGATTGGTCATCACTCGAGTCTAGGCGCAAAGTTAATCTTTCCTGTCTTGCCTTCAAATACTTTCTGGGCAAGCTACCCAGCTACCTGAACAAGCTCCTCACCCGTACCACATGCAGCACCTATCATCTGAGATCTGACTCCAAAAGACTATTCATGGTCCCAAGGCTCAACAAAGTATCCGGCCACTCCTCCTTCTCTTACCGTGCACCCCAAAACTGGAACAACCTACCGGAGACTCTCACAGACGCCACCAGTCTAAGTTCTTTCAAAACTAAAGCTGTCTCACATTTTAATCTGGTCTGTAACTGTTACATAATCCTATAACGTATATTATCTCTAACTGTGCACGCAATGTCTTGTATATAATGTATACCCTGTTCCCTTATGTAACTGTATTTGTAACTATGTATTATTTGTCATCTTAACTCTATGCCCAGTACGTACTTGAAAATGAGAGGTAACTCCCAATGTGTTACTTCCTGGTAATGAAACCAAATGATTTAGACCGGCGCTAGAAAAAAGAGCGGTGATAAAGTGATAGATTCACATGAAAGTAGGAGTGTAACTTTTCTACCTACTTGTTGTAAGTAGGCAATCTATAGAGCCAAGATTTCTTATTGTCTCCAATATCTTAATATACTGCACAATCATTTTTTTGTATTTTATTTTTGGGGTGTTCCTGCAACCATTGCTCCCTTACTTCCTGGTAACACATTTTATAAATAAATAAGAAGCTGCTGTACAGCCATACTTTACTGCAGGTCCCATTTTAGCCCTATCTCAGATGTTGCCAACGAGACTGCTTGGGAGATGGGCTAAACCTGCTATAGAAATCAAAGTATGCTCAGCTAATTAAAACTCGTCAAAATGGCATGAAGAGTTGAATTTTAAAATACAAAAAAGTTAGTAAGTATTATCTAATAAGACAGAATTTATGTATATAAAACACAGATACTGTACGTGTAGCAAATTGCTTGGAGTGCTCCTTAAAAGGGAAACGGTCTGTCTGGGGGTTATATTCAAAGCAGATCTGTTTTAATGTATGTCCATCATGATGAAAATATTTAAAGCCATCAGTGCACTTGATTTGCAGTAATGGCTTCAGTAATGCACTGCCAAATGAGTCAAGTTCTCTCGTTATAGGTTACAACGATAAATAAGTAAGGAACTATGCATAAACCGGGGACAATTGGAAAAAATGTCCATAAATCTTCTTTGATTACGATGACAAATTTCAGCTGACCAGATGGAAACTGCGAGCGTGGAGCCATCTGCAGATGTGATTCAGAGGAGCGTGCTCGCATTTGTTCACCAATCTACACACAGGTAAGCAAAGACATAACATCTGAACTATGTCACCGTAATGCCATCTGTGATCAGAATGGTAAAATGTGAATTAAAATGTCATAACTATGCCAGTGATGGGAAGGGGGAGGAGGGTAAAACAACCTAAATAAGATATAATTAACTAGAGCTTGAATGCCCCGATACAATATCAAGCTCCTATTAGATTAGAAATTGCATGAAGTCCAATAAAACGTTTAAATAAAAAATGAGCTCGGCCAATTTACAGCAATCTGCGTACCAGCCAGCCAGGTAGCCGCTAACACCAGAGATGGTTTTCCAACTTCAACCAAAGAAAGCAAAATGATATTGCGACGAAGAAAGAAAAAATCTGTTCAGAATAGATTAATGCACAATTTGCCGGATAATCCTAAAAAAAATGATTTGCTAACGGAAGGAATATCAGGATCCGACAATACAGGTAAAATATTCAACCCGAGCTTACCTCATGGTCCTCCGCTCCCGGTAGTCCAGGTCAAAGCCCTGCATTGAGTCTACACAGGATTCCCGCGAGCCGCCCTGCTGCGGCGGCAGTCGGGGCGGCACAGAGAACTGGTGCACAGAGGCATTGGGTTGGGACGTAGTGTGGTATGGAGGTGGAATGCTGTTGCTGGTCTCACTGCGGTAATCGCTGTCCCTGTCATCAACAGCACTGTCAGGGTCTTCAAAGGCTAGGATACAAAGAGGAGTTAAGGCCACGGACTTCATTCGTTTTGACAACAGATCATGCTCATCGTAAAAGTATCCACATAAAGCAGCCCTGCGGCACTACGTACACTTAGAGATGGGGAGACACTGGGCAGTGTCTTCCGTGAGAAATACGGCAGCTCGTTCTATATGGAGGGTCTGGGGAAGGTGACAGATTTCCTAGGGGTTATAGAAAAAACTAACATGGAAGCACAGGCTGAGAATCTCAGTGTGTGCGGGTCATTTCCTGCGCAATAAGCGCACTGCGCATTTCCCAGGATTCGGGAGCCTGTTTGCGGCAGTTATTAGGCGGCACATTTTATTTCAAACGTTTTTATAAGTAAGTATAGATATAGGATAAAGTATCTGTTGTCTAAATTTAGCACAGGTTGAACTTGATGGACGTACGTCTTTTTTCAACCTCATCTACTATGTAACTATGTAACTATTGTTTTTTGTGGTATCACATCAAGACTTTGAAACAGGAAGAACAATGCACATAGATTACATCCGAACTATAGAACGATCTTTTTTGATATTTACATATATATTTTGGACATAAGGTCTTAAGATATTTCAATAAAGCCAACATAAACTCCATCTTAACTTTAGCACATTTAAATACTTCTGGGCTTCCAATCGGGAGGCAGCTACCTTCAAAGTCTTTAAGTGCTTTATTACTTGAAAGGGGTGAAAAAGAATAGAAAAAGAGAGGGGGTGGGGAGGAGGAAAGGGTAAGAAGGGAGGGGGGGGAAGGGAGACAAGGGAAAAAACAGAGAAATTACAGACAATAATTTGACATAATAATTGACTAAATATGGATATTGTAACGAATTTCCTTTTGGAGAGGCATTAATCCAGGAAGAATGTAAAGTGATTGGCGTTCTGTAGAATTGTCCTGTTTTCCCCCATGACAAACGGACATGACTTAATTACAATAGTGACAATAATAATAATAATAATAATTGTTTGTTCTTGACAAACAATGAGAGATTTTATCAGATATCATTACAACAACATGTAGGAAAGGAAAGATTCACCATAGACACCCACCACCAGCACCATAAACACATCACTAACCACCGCACAGCTTGGGCAAGGAAGGACAATCAGATCTCTGTACGCTCATGGTGCGGTATATGCTGTTCTGCATGGCAAACACAAGCTACCTTCAACAGAATTCAAAGTACAACACACACATGGTGGCACATAGTTATGCTATGGTTTTGTTTGAATGTGGTCTCTAAACTACAAGAAAACATTGATCTGGCAGGAAAGCAGCCATTCAGGAGAAAATAAAGTACGGCTATAAAATACAAGAGATGTGATTGTCCTGTGGTATATGGTCTCCTGCTTCTTCAGGAATGCAAGGTCATTATTGCCAGTCACCGTACAAAGTTTCCCTTTTGTATTACAAGATTAAAGACCTTTATAAAGATCTTAGAATTACCTTTCACTCACTAAAAAAGTTCTAACTACAGTACCTCTTCCTTCTGTCTTTTGCTTAGCAAGACAAATGGTTGTATATTTTAACCAGACAAATGGTTGTATATTTTAACCAGACAAATGGTTGTATATTTCATACTGGTGACTCACAATAGCCACTGGCAAAACATTTTGAAGAAGCAATGAAGAAAAATCACATTCTGAATATAAATGAGTAATAAAATATGAAATATTAAAAGATGACATGGTTGTCTCTCCCTCTTTGCTTAAGAGTGTATATAGGGAACATACACACACATATATACATGTATATGTATACGATATATATATATATATATATATACACACGCACACAATATAGACACATTATCAGTATATCCGTCTTTGTTATGATAATTGCACGGAGCTGCTCATTCCAGTGAAACCGCATTATTTCTACTTCTAAACTAGGGATACTCAGTTGGTGCTCTGTGATCCTGACTCAAGTCTACTCACAAGAAACACACAGAGAGGAAGAGAGAAATAGACTGAACAAATCCCTGTGATATAGATGTAATAGCATACACACGTTCAGAAAAGATGGGTGTAACTAATGGAGGTAGAGCAAAGTATCCTCCTAGTAATCATAGAGCTACTGTATGTGCGCATATGTAAGTGTCAACATAGAGCCACTGTGTGTGTGCATATGTAAGTGTCAACATAGAGCCACTGTGTGTGCGCATATCTAAGTGTCAACATAGAGCCACTGTGTGTGTGTGCATATCTAAGTGTCAACATAGAGCCACTGTGTGTGTGCATATCTAAGTGTCAACGTAGAGCCACTGTGTGTGTGCATATCTAAGTGTCAACATAGAGCCAGTGTGTGTGTGCATATGTAAGTGTCAACATAGAGCCAGTGTGTGTGTGCATATGTAAGTGTCAACATAGCGCCACTGTGTGTGTGTGCGCATATCTAAGTGTCAACATAGAGCCACTGTGTGTGTGCATATGTAAGTGTCAACATAGAGCCAGGGTGTGTGTGCATATGTAAGTGTCAACATAGCGCCACTGTGTGTGTGTGCGCATATCTAAGTGTCAACATAGAGCCAGGGTGTGTGCGCATATCTAAGTGTCAACATAGAGCCACTGTGTGTGCGCATATCTAAGTGTCAACATAGAGCCAGTGTGTGGGTGCATATGTAAGTGTCAACATAGAGCCACTGTGTGTGCGCATATGTAAGTGTCAACATAGAGCCATTGTGTGTGTGCATTGTAGTGTCAACATAGAGCCACTGTGTGTGTGCATATGTAAGTGTCAACATAGAGCCAGGGTGTGTGCGCATACGTAAGTGTCAACATAGAGCCACTGTGTGTGTGCATATGTAAGTGTCAACATAGAGCCAGGGTGTGTGCGCATATGTAAGTGTCAACATAGAGCCACTGTGGTGTGTGCAATGTAAGTGTCAACATAGAGCCATTGTGTGTGTGCATATGTAAGTGTCAACATAGAGCCACTGTGTGTGCGCATATGTAAGTGTCAACATAGAGCCACTGTGTGTGTGCATATGTAAGTGTCAACATAGAGCCAGGTGTGTGTGCATATGTAAGTGTCAACATAGAGCACTGTGTGTGTGCATATGTAAGTGTCAACATAGAGCCATGTGTGTGTGCATATGTAAGTGTCAACATAGAGCCACTGTGTGTGTGCATATGTAAGTGTCAACATAGAGCCAGGGTGTGTGCGCATATGTAAGTGTCAACATAGAGCCACTGTGTGTGTGCATATGTAAGTGTCAACAGAGCCGGGTGTGTGCGCATATGTAAGTGTCAACATAGAGCCAGTGTGTGTGCATATGTAAGTGTCAACATAGAGCCAGGGGGTGTGCGCATATTAAGTGTCAAACATAGAGCCACTGTGTGTGGCATTGTAAGTGTCAACATAAGCAGCGTGGGGCATATCGAAGTGGTCAAATAGACACTGTGTGTGTGATATGTAAGTGTCAACATAAGCCATGTGTGTGTGCATATGTAAGTGTCACATAGAGCCACTGTGTGTGTGCATATGTAAGTGTCAACATAGAGCCAGGGGTGTTGCGCATATGTAAGTGTCAACATAGAGCCACTGTGTGTGGCATATGTAAGTGTCAACATAGAGCCAGGGTCATGTGGCATATGTAAGTGTCAACATAGAGCCAGGTGTGTGCATTGTAAGTGTCAACATAGAGCCAGGGGGGTG
The DNA here is from genome assembly GCA_036426205.1 of Ascaphus truei. Taxonomy (NCBI): domain Eukaryota; kingdom Metazoa; phylum Chordata; class Amphibia; order Anura; family Ascaphidae; genus Ascaphus; species Ascaphus truei. The sequence continues at coordinate 14,023 of WSYH01003290.1, forward strand.
TGCGCATATGTAAGTGTCAACATAGAGCCACTGTGTGTGCGCATATGTAAGTGTCAACATAGAGCCACTGTGTGTGGCATATGTAAGTGTCAACATAGACAGGGTGTGTGCGCATATGTAGTGTCAACATAGAGCCAGGTGGTGTGTGCGCATATGTAAGTGTCAACATAGAGCCACGTGTGTGCGCATATGTAAGTGTCAACATAGAGCCAGTGTGTGTGCGCATATCTAAGTGTCAACATAGAGCCAGTGTGTGTGCATATGTAAGTGACAACATAGAGCCAGTGTGTGTGCGCATATGTAAGTGTCAACATAGAGCCACTGTGTGTGCGCATATGCAAGTGTCAACATAGAGCCATTGTGTGTGTGCATATGTAAGTGTCAACATAGAGCCACTGTGTGTGTGCATATGTAAGTGTCAACATAGAGCCACTGTGTGTGTGCATATCTAAGTGTCAACATAGAGCCACTGTGTGTGCGCATATGTAAGTGTCAACATAGAGCCAGTGTGTGTGTGCATATGTAAGTGTCAACATAGCGCCACTGTGTGTGTGTGTGTGTGTGCATATCTAAGTGTCAACATAGAGCCACTGTGTGTGCGCATATCTAAGTGTCAACATAGAGCCAGTGTGTGTGCATATGTAAGTGTCAACATAGAGCCACTGTGTTGTGCATAGTAGGTCAACAAGGCCAGGGTGTGTGCGCATATGTAAGTGTCAACATAGAGCCACTGTGTGTGCGCATATGTAAGTGCCAACATAGAGCCATTGTGTGTGTGCATATGTAAGTGTCAACATAGAGCCACTGTGTGTGTGCATATGTAAGTGTCAACATAGAGCCACTGTGTTGGTGCATATCAAGTCGTCAACATAGAGCCACTGTGTGTGCGCATATGTAAGTGTCAACATAGAGCCAGTGTGTGTGTGCATATGTAAGTGTCAACATAGCGCCACTGTGTGTGTGTGTGCATATCTAAGTGTCAACATAGAGCCAGTGTGTGTGTGCATATGTAAGTGTCAACATAGCGCCACTGTGTGTGTGTGCGCATATGTAAGTGTCAACATAGAGCCAGGGTGTGTGTGCATATGTAAGTGTCAACATAGCGCCACTGTGTGTGTGTGTGCATATCTAAGTGTCAACATAGAGCCACTGTGTGTGCGCATATGTAAGTGTCAACATAGAGCCATTGTGTGTGTGCATATGTAAGTGTCAACATAGAGCCACTGTGTGTGTGCATATGTAAGTGTCAACATAGAGCCACTGTGTGGGTGCAATATGTAAGTGTCAAAAGAGCCACTGTGTGTGTGTGAATCAAGTGTCACATAGAGCCACTGTGTGTGCGCTATGAGTGTCAACAAGGCCAGTGTGTGGTGCATATGTAAGTGTCACATAGGCCATGTGTGTGTGTGCATATCTAAGTGTCAACATAGAGCACAGTGTGTGTGTGCATATTAAGTTCAACATAGCGCCACTGTGGTGTTGCGCTATGTAGTGTCAACATAGAGCCAGTGTGTGTGTGTGCATATGTAAGTGTCAAACAAGCGCCACTGTGTGTGTGTGTGCATATCTAAGTGTCAACATAAGGCCACTGTGTGTGGCATATCTAAGTGTAACATAGAGCCAGTGTGGTGCATATGTAAGTGTCAACATAGAGCCACTGTGCTGTGTGCATATTAAGTGTCAACATAGAGCCAGGGTTGTGCGCATATGTAAGTGTCAAACATAGAGCCTGTGGTGGATATGTAAGTGTCAACATAGAGCCATGTGTGTGTGCATATGTAAGTGTCAACATAGAGCCACTGTGTGGCATATGTAAGTGTCAACAGAGAGCCAGGGTGTGTGCGATATGTAAGTGTCACATAGAGCCACTTGGTGGTATGTAGCATAGACCATGTGTGGTGCATATGTAAGTGTCAACATAGAGCCACTGTGTGGTGCATATGTAAGTGTCAACATAGAGCCACTGGTGTGTGCCTATTAGTGTCAAACATAGAGCCACTTGTGTGCGCATATGTAAGTGTCAACATAGAGCCAGTTGTGTGTGTGCATATGTAAGTGTCAACATAGCGCCACTGTGTGTGTGTGTGTGTGCATATCTAAGTGTCAACATAGAGCCACTGTGTGTGCGCATATCTAAGTGTCAACATAGAGCCAGTGTGTGTGTGCATATGTAAGTGTCAACATAGAGCCACTGTGTGGTGCATATGAAGTGTCAACATAGAGCCAGGGGTGTGGCATAGTATAGTGTCAACTAGAGCCACTGTGTGTGTGCATATGTAAGTGTCAAATAGAGAGCCAGTGGTGTGTGCGCCATATGTAAGTGTCAACATAGAGCCACTGTGTGTGTGCATTGTAAGTGTCAACATAAGCCATTGTGTGTGTGCATATGTAAGTGTAAACATAGAGCCACTGTGTGTGCGATATGTAGTGTCAACATAGAGCCATTGGTGTGTGCATAGTAAGTGTCAACATAGAGCCACTGTGGTGTGCTATGTAAGTGTAACATAGGCAGGGTGTGTGCGCATACGTTAAGTGTTCAAACATAGAGCCACTGTGTATGTGCATATGTAAGTGTCAACATAGAGCCAGGTGTGTGTGAGCATATGTAAGTGTTCAACATAGAGCCACGTGTGTGTGCATATGTAAGTGTCACATAGAGCCATGGTGTGTGTGCATATGAAGTGTCAACCTAGAGCCACTGTGTGTGCGCTATGTAAGTGTCAACAAATAGAACCGCACTGTGTGTGTGCATATGTAAGTGTCAACATAGAGCACTGTGGTGTGCATATGTAATGTGTCAAATAGAGCCAGGGTGTGGTGTGCATATGTAAGTGTAACATAGAGCCACTGTGTGTGGGCATCATGTAAGTGTCAACAATAGAGCCATTGTTGTGTGCATATTGTAAGTGTCAACATAGAGCCACTTGTGTGTGTGCATATGTAAGTGTAACATAGAGCAGGGTGTGTGCGCATTATGTAGTGTCAACATAGAGGCCATGTGTGTGCTATGTAAGTGTCAACATAGAGCCCAGGTGTGTGAGCCATATGTAAGTGTCAAACATAGAGCCAGTGTGTGTGCTATGTAAGTGTCAAAACATAGAGCCAGGGGGGATGGTGGCGCATATGTAAGTGTCAACATAGAGCCACTGTGTGGCGCCTATGTTAAGTGTCAACATAGAGCCACTGTGTGTGCGCATATGTAAGTGTCAACATAGAGCCAGTGTGTGTGCATATGTAAGTGTCAACATAGAGCCAGGGGGTGTGCGCATATGTAAGTGTCAACATAGAGCCACTGTGTGTGCGCATATGTAAGTGTCAACATAGAGCCACTGTGTGTGCGCATATGTACGTGTCAACATAGAGCCACTGTGTGTGTGTTTACGCATATGTAAGTGTCAACATAGAGCCAGTGTGTGTGTGTGTGCATGTGTCAACATATTTGGATTAAAGTCTATAATTAGTCTTCTGCCCCTTATACTGTATACACAAAAACACACACACACACACCATTGTCCCAAAATATAACAACCCCTTAGGAGAATATTTCAGGACAGACTACTGTACTCGTTAAAAAGGGAGCAGTAAAAATAAGAAACGTGCATGCTTGGCTCTGTAAAATAATGGAATATTCATGCATACAATGTATTGGAATATAGTGTTAGCACAGGACAGAGACACATTCGCTGGGTTCATGGGAAATACTCACAATTCTTTACCAGTAGTCAGGAGGAGCAATGCTAAAGCAATGTGTGCCATTTTGGAATTGCAGCAATTTATGTGCCAAACGTGGATTGCAGTTGCTAATCCAACATGTCCGGTACCGGCTCTTCCGCACCAGTGCCTGAGAAATGGTTCAACGCTGCAATACTATAGATAAGGAGTGCGCAAACTTCTGTTACTGCGCCCCCCTGCATCCACTCCCCCAGTGCTCGTGCTCCCCTTACCTTCCTGTCTGCGTCAGTGGGGTCATGTGGCGTGACGCGTTGCCATGGCGACGGGCATCAAATGACGGTGCGGGGGTCTTGTGACATCACGTCTTTTGACGCCGCGTTATGTCAACGTGTCATCTGAAGCCGGCTGAACCTCAGTAAGTTCAGTTACAGAGGCCTCACACAATACCCCGGAATTTAATTTAAATGCCTTGGGGAAGAGCGTGGGGCCTCTGCAACCGCCGCCCCCCCCCCCCCCCCCCAAGAAAATCCCGTGCCGCACAGTCTGCGCACCCCGGCTCTAGTTCAATGATTTTCAACCGGGTTCTGCGGACGCCTCCCAGCCCCGGCGGCACCCCACGTAGCAGTGACATGGTGGCTCCAGAGCTCAGCAGCAGCAGCAGCTGCCCGGTCACTGCTATCCTTCCTCTACCTGCTCCTATCGGCGCCAGAAGTCCCGTCAACTTCCGGCTGACAGGAGGGAGAGGAAGGATCAGGTAAGAGAGCGCGCTCTCTCAGCGGTGTGTGTGTGTGTAAGTGAGGGGGCGAGTGAGCGTAAGGGAGTGAGTGTGAGGCGGAGAGGGACTGTGGGAGGCGAGAGAAGGGAGGGGGGGGGGGGGGGATGGGGGGGTGGTGAGAGGTGAGGTTGGAGTTCCCCAGAATTTCAAAAACAAATTCTAGGGTTCCTTAACCAAAAAAAGGTTGAAAACCACGGCTGTAGGTTGATACTAGGCAAAAAAAGCCCCCGTATTCAGTGCTATACTGAATACCCAATGTGCACATTGGGATAAAGATACAAAACCGCAATGTCATAATCATAACTAAATCAGATTCTTCTAGAAACCCATTGTGAAGTATTCCTGAGTTACTGCTCAGAGAGCATGAGCGCTCTGCAATTGTGGCGTCAACATTTCTATAAGGAGTGTTTTGCAGATTGTACCTCTACGATTAACTCAGATCTTCTTTACACCCCACACATGTAATATCTTTGTCCGGTTTCTTTTTACAAAGACTGAATTTCTCTATCTTTCTCTCTTTCCTATTTTTTCCAATTCTTTACTTTCAGGCACGGACACCCACTGCTAATTCTGCTATATTTCCTCTCCTCCGGTGTTACAACACACAGACCCTTACCAGGTCCACCATGTTCAATCTAGTCTACAACATGAGTCTTTCACTCACAAAAGGGGTTCTCCGCTTGTGTTTGGGGGAGGTCTGAGTAGCAGACTAGCCTCGTTCATTCTGTTTTGGGAGCTTTTATAATACAATCCCTCCCATAGCGTTTCTGAAACCTATTAGAAATACTGGGCCAGTAGGCATCAAAAATCATATTACAGGGTCAAGCTGCAACATGTCTACATGCCCAGAAATCACGACATTAAAATGAAGTGATGTGACAGCCTGCAAGACGTTACCCTTTTTGTAATGCGTGTTGAATAGTTAAGGTTTTAAAACAGATATCACATCACAAAAGGAAAAACTGCGCAGATCATAAAAATTGTTTCTGAAATGGGTCAGTGATAAAAATTGGTTTTTCCCAATAGTATCAGGGAATGGCGCTTTAAATCGCCCTGATGCGTCTCACCATATTTAAGTAAGTGGCTGTGGTATTTATTAAGCTATTAGAACTACTGCATCACAATTCCTGGGCCAACTCAATTCCCTTCAGAATCAATTGTCATTTTCTAATACCAAGAGCCCTCCTGAGAGCACACCATGATAATTAAACAATCATCCTGCATTTCCCCGCAATCAATAAGTCATTTCCCTGCCTGCTTGCAGAACTTTACTGCTGCAGAGTCTAAGCAATACAAGGAGTGCAGAGAAGGATTGTCCTCATTCCTCTTACTCCTTATCCTAGCACACGCAGGAACTCTGACGGGCGCTTGGAATGAAATTGCATTTATAGAAGAATGGCCTGCAGCACGAAAAAGCTTAAATATCCTGTATAAATGCAACACAAAATAAACGACTTCAAACGTATCACCAGAACGGTGAGGTGTAAATCATATTTGGGTAAATTATTCAATATATTTATATTGTACATACAGTATGTACAGTGGTGTGAAAAAGAAAGTACACCCTCTTTGAATTCTATGGTTTTACATATCAGGACATAATAACAATCTGTTCCTTAGCAGGTCTAAAAATTGGGTAAATACAACCTCAGATGAACAACACCACATGACATATTACACCGTGTCATGATTTATGTAACAAAAATAAAGCCAAAATGGAGAAGCCATGTGTGAAAAACTAAGTATATCTTATGATTCAATAGCTTGTAGAACCACCTTTAGCAGCAATAACTTGAAGTCATCATTTTCTGTATGACTTTATCAGTCTCTCACATCGTTGTGGAGGAATTTTGGCCCACTCTTCTTTACAGCGTTGCTTCAGTTCATTGAGGTTTGTGGGCATTTGTTTATGCACAGCTCTCTTAAGGTCCTGCCACAGCATTTCAATCGGGTTGAGGTCTGGACTTTGACTGGGCCATTGCAACACCTTGATTCTTTTCTTTTTCAGCCATTCTGTTGTAGATTTGCTGGTGTGCTTGGGATCATTGTCCTGTTGCATGACCCAATTTCGGCCAAGCTTTTGCTGTCGGACAGATGGCCTCACATTTGACTCTAGAATACTTTGGTATACAGAGGAGTTCATGGTCGACTCAATGACTGCAAGGTTACCAGGTCCTGTGGCTACAAAACAAGCCCAAATCATCACCCCTCCACCACCATGCTTGACAGTTTGTATTAGGTGTTTGTGCTGATATGCTGTGTTTGGTTTTCGCCAAACGTGGCGCTGTGCATTATGGCCAAACATCTCCACTTTGGTCTCGTCTGTCCAAAGGACATTGTTCCAGAAGTCTTGTGGTTTGTTCAGATGCAACTTTGCAAACCTAAGCCGTGCTGCCATGTTCTTTTTAGAGAGAAGAGGCTTTTTCCTGGCAACCCTTCCAAACAAACCATACTTGTTCAGTCTTTTTCTAATTGTACAGTCATGAACTTTAACATTTAACATGCTAACCGAGGCCTGTAGAGTCTGAGATGTAACTCTTGGTTTTTTGCAATTTCTGTGAGCATTGCACGGTCTGACCTTGGGGTGAATTTGCTGGGATGTCCACTCCTGGGAAGATTGGCAACTTTCTTGAATGTTTTCCACTTTTGAATAATCTTTCTCACTTTAGAATGATGGACTTTAAATTGTTTGGAAATTGCCTTATAACCCTTCCCAGATTGATGGGTAGCAACAATTGCTTCTCTAAGATTATTGCTGATGTCTTTCCTCCTTGGCATTGTGTTAACACACACCTGAATGCTCCAGACCAGCAAACTGCTAAACCTTCGGCTTTTATAGAGGTTGTCACACTTGCTGATGATCAATTAATCAAGGGCATTTGATTAGCAGCACCTGTCTGCTACTTAGCATCTTAATTCCTATGGAAGCAGTAAGAGTGTACTTAGTTTTTCACACATAGCTTCTCCATTTTAGCTTTTTGTTAAATAAATCATGACACGGTGTAATATGTCATATGCTGTTGTTCATCTGAGGTTGTATTGACCTAATTATAAGACCTGCTAAGGAACAGATGATTGTTATTATGTCCTGAATGTGTAATGTGTAAAACCATAGAATTCAAAGAGGGTGTACTTTCTTTTTCACACCACTGTATATGCACTGTATATAGGTTTGTAAGCACATCTATAGATCTATATCATTTCAGTGCTGATTTGTATAGCAGACCCCACCATTACGAGGAGGAAGTGATGGACACAGGAAAGTATAACCATACTGTGACATGTTCACAGTGTAATATCCCACAGCAGGCAAATCTTAGCATGACACATTCACATCTGCTCCTCTATGTTAGGCTGCGCTTATAGTGCCGGCGACAGCGACGCAACGGTGACGTCACGCTGCGGTCGTTGGAAAAATCAAATTGACTTGACTTCCACCGACCGCGCCCAATCCGTCGCGTCGCGCTTACTATAAGCGCTCGCGACGGCTTCAATACATTTGTTTTGAAGCGACGTTGCGTCGCTGTCGCCGGCACTATAAGTGCAGCCTTAGGCCGCGCTTATAGTGCGCGCGACGGCGACGCGAGACGTCACCCGCGAAAGTTATAATTTAACTTTTGGCGACGTCGCTGGCTACTTGGCCATTGATTGGTTCAGAGGCTGTCACATGTGGCGACAGCCTCTGAAAAATATCATTTTATCGGCTTCCAAATTTTTGGTCACCGCCGTCGCGTCTCACTTACTATAAGCGCTTGCGACGGCGACAATGCTTTTGTTTTCAGGCGACGTCGCGTCGCCGGCACTATAAGCGCAGCCTTAGCCAGAGGTTTTAACACAATATGCCCACGTGGAACACAAAGGCCAGACTTTGGTATGTATTATTAATGCCCAGGTGATTTTTTCAGGGTTCTAATATTATATTACACATTTCCAAAGAGCCTCTGCTTACATTTTTAAGCACAATGATGTAGGATCAATGTAGGGTTCATAAATGACGGTTTATTTGAAAAAAATATGGCGAGCAGGACATGAACATTTATGCTTTTACCTCACGTAGACTGATATTTCCCCCCCACCGCCTGAAGCCGCTTAAGTCCCACGTGGAGACACACGAGGAAGATAGATTTGCTTTGCTATTTCACCATTTTTCAGCCTGCTGTAGCTGCACCTTCCGAACCTCTGGTTTAGTTACACCTGGGCATAGCCCTACAAACTGTTATTATACCAAATCATTACCTAGGCTTGTGCAGCACTTCTGTACCTTAGAAATCAAATGTTTTTGGACTATTCTTAAAGCAGCAATCCCACCTGAGGGAAATGTATTTCTTTACATACATAGAACTATGGGGGTCCCCTCTGAGCTGAACGCTGTTATTTTAACTTTGGGGACCTCCTGGTTTCCAAGTTAATTACTTAGAGTCTGCCGGGTCCCACTGGTCATCAACTGAGGCTTCAGTGATGGTGGACAGGATCGATGTTAGACGGACACTAACAACGGTAATTATCTCAGCAAACAGGGTGTCCTCGAAGCCGAAAGCAGCATTGTTCAGTTCAGCACTGACCTGGTTCCAATGTGTATAAAAATTAATGACCATTTTGGTGGTATTTCCACTTTTAACTTCTGCATATGGATTCTTCCAGTTTGGACCTTTCTGGGGGTCATTCTTGTAATTTGCTGGACTATGAATGTTTTCTTTAAATTAAAGGCACAATTTTAACATGACAATTGAATTTATTTGTAGAAAAAGGCCTGTATGCATGAATATCCACATCCTATAACACAAAGCATGCCTCAGTATGGGGAATAGTGTAAGTTGTTACATACTCTGCTTTTCTCCCAATCCGAAATAACTCCAATTGCCTGGTTGCAATAGAAATGGCGGCAAGGAATAGGAGGGGAAAAAGAAAACTTCAGCATAAATTGTGAAAGACTTCTATAGTGTTTCTAATGAATAAATCTGAACAGAAAATGTATTACCCTCACGTCACCAATGTGAATATGATGCACAGAACATGGAACTATTTCTTATGGTAAAGTAGAAGAAGAAGAAAAAACAAAGTTAAACAGTATAACAGACAAGGCACTCCAGGCAAAACATCAAGGCGACAAAATCTAAAATACATCACATTTATTACACAACATGTACTGTCTGGTCACATGCATGAAATGAAATCAATAACTACTGATGTAAGGAAACCGCCATTTATATTTGTGACTGGCAAGTTTTGAACAAAACCAAATATCTTACTTAGGGATCGCCCTAATATTGCAAAAATTAAGGTTGAATATTGAAAAAAACACACTTTCTTCTTAATGGTGAAAAACTCAAATCCTTTTCTACTGCAAAGGCCAGCAATGCAGTACTGAGAAACACATTTGCTGGGCCCTCTGGCAACAAAAGGTTTTAAAAATATACATCCTGTATATACAAATGTTTCATCTTTGCAGGAATGTAAACACGACACAATCATTCTCAAACATTAACAAGTACAGTACAAGTTTGCACATCTTCACAAACAACTACTGCACCGTAACATGGTAAGTCACTTTATTTGTATAAAAAATACCAACCGTGGTCGTGACAGCACTACCTAAACCCCACACGTGTTCACTGACTTTCTTCCTAAAGCCAAGCTTGCCATTATTTTAGCCCCGATCAGTGTTTCGTCCTATTTACCGTACTGCAGATGCATGCACATTCAGGCGCGGCTCAGTGAGTAAAGGGAGGAGTGGCACAGTGAGTAAAGACACTGACTGGCACTGAGTGTGAAGCAGGGGAGCCTGGTTCAATTCCCGGTGTCGGCTCCTTGTGACCTTGGGCAAGTCACTTTATCTCCTTGTGCCTCAGGCACCAAAAACATAGATTGTAAGCTCTGCGGGACAGGGACTGTGTCTGCAAAATGTCTCTGTAAAACGCTACGTAAAACTTGCGGCGCGATATAAGAACAAACAATTATTATTATAATTATATTATTCACCCCGTTTTTAATTTCCAATTTGTGATATACAATGATGTAAAATACGGACAGAAGAGCTGTCCCATGGATCTAACAATTAAGGTGAAGATTGAGTAGGAATAATGTGATGTACATTAGGATTAGTGCAGCTCGGTTCTCCCAACATCCCAATTAAACCGCTATACTGTACAGTACATACAAAAAGCAGTGCATCAAAAGAACGAAAAAGTCCACCAACAAATAAGTTCTGGAAAAAACTTGCAGAAACTACTAACTTATTGCATCTCCATAGCAACAAAAACACCCAGTTCCAGTTAAGTGAAAAGTGCACTCAAAACCGGCCATTTCCTGTTACAGAAAGACATATACTTTACTTTCAGACGTTCAACTGGCAACTAACCAAGGGTAGTTCCAAAATCAGGGGGGGGGGGGGGAGATTTAACCAATTTACAGACTCGTTATTTGAATTTGTGAAGCTATAATTTTCTCACAATCTTGTACTGTGGAGAAAATGAGACAATACGCCACAAAGTGCACACCATGGCTTCTACAATGGCTCATAACGCTAGAATAATTTACATGTGTCAGTTCCTATGGCAACTAACAGAATAGCAGGCTCAGTAACCATGCATAACTTGTAGGGTATATATATATGTGTGTATATATGTAAAGAAAGAGATGTAGAAAGTAGCGCCACTCGTGAAACTAGTGCAAAATAATATGATCCTACCAAGTGCAAAATACAAAATACAAACAATCCTATAATAAGTGATTAATAATAAAATAAAAATAATAATAATAATACTAACAAACTAGATTATACACTCTAATGCATAAATTGAAAATATTCATGCACATACATAAATAATAAAAGTCCAAGTGTAAATGTCCAAACCCTACAATGAGTCCTGATGGGTAAAACAGGACAATGTACAAAATCCAGGGGTCCACGGCTGCTCTCAATTGGAATAACCAATTCCAATAAGGGATCTATAAGAACAAAAAGAAGACAGAGAGCGCACGCCCCATACTGTATAATTGTACATTTAATATAAGGAAAGGGATGGAGGAGGGATTAAAAACACTCACAAAGTAGATGTAAAAAAACAGCAATTTGTGATAAAAATCACCAGCGGGGCAAGCATCGTCTCGTATCACGTTAGCAGTCCAACAGGAATACTAAGGTCTGGCTACACATGGTGGTGCATACCTGTGGGCAACAGGAGGGTCTGAGTCTCCCGCGATGGTGTGGGGGAGTACAGGACCAGGTTTCTGGGGTTCTTGCCTTCATCTGATCTCAATGGTGCAACGCCTCCATCTCTGTTAAGCCCCAGGGATATGGGGTGGAACCCTTACCGAGAATTCCCACTCAGGGACGAGAGATTCCAGTCTCAGTCTTTGAAAAAAGTAGCAGCAGCTCTCTTTATTGTCACAGCAGCACACAGCACACAGCAATCCCAGTAACACGCTGGTCTCAGGTACAGGGTCTTCTCTCCCAGCTCCAGACTGCACACCCTCAGGATGGTCTGTGGGTGCTCACTGTATCCCTGCCACCACCCCAAGCCGCGGGCGCTCAGAGTGGGGCTAGCTCTTCCCTCACCCCTTAGGCAGGTTGAGAGGCATTGGTCCACCGTAGCTCTATCAGCTCTACTCAGGGCTTGAAAAAGCGCCATAGTGGGCGTGAAACGCGTGGGAGAGTACTTTGTACTGTTTTTTTTTTTTGTTTTTTATGTAGTCTAATAAATTAGTTTTTAACCTCTTTGCTGGTGAGTTTTGCAATTTTTTCACGGAGCGGATGGATATTGATCGTTACCTGTTTTCTTTGCTACCGCGAGAGGATCTACATTCACCACCGGATGTTCCAGGGAGACGCTTCTGAACATCAGGGTTACATTGGATTTCCAGGGAGCCAGGCGGTGGTTGACCGTGAGTAGCGTGTACTCCACACCGGGCACAGCCGGGGCTAACCGAGGGAGACTGAGTGAGTTACCTTCTCATGTATTGTCCCCACAGTGTTTTCAAAAATGCCCTCCTTGCCTCCCCTGTCATTCTACATTGACTGTTTACCCTATTAACCTGCATGTTCCGGTGTCAAACTCCTTGAATTGAATGAACATTTATTACTTATGGCTGCTTCTTAGCAGCATTGACCGTCACTCTTGGAGCTGTTACACGTTTTTTTTTTATTCCTTAACAGGAACTCTCTCTCAGAACTGACACTCAGACTGACAGGAAACATACTACTAAATAGACTGTGCACTGCCCTTTATGACTTTTGCAGGACCCTCCCCTATGTCGCTTGCCTCAGACACAGAGTCAGGTGGCCTACCTCCACCACTCAGGGCAGGGCTTGAAGTGGGGGAAACCCATGATAACTACTGGCAGCCTGCCCTTAGCAGGGCTTATACCAGTAGGAGGATAGACCTATAGCCCTATTTCTTACCAGGGCTATATATATATTTATATATATATAAATTGAAAGATTCAACAGCGCCTGGGTGTGTACTAGCCCCACAGTAGACTCCTGACAACAAAAAGACTGAAACAAATGTTAGCACAGATGACCCGTATAAAACAATTGTAAAGATATATTATTATAAAATATATATAGGAACTCATATGGGGGTCATAAGTATTGATGTGAGTGTGTGTAAAATATAAAAATATAAAAAATTATATATGTATAATTGTTGTGTGTTAAAAAATATATTGAATAAAAAAATGATGAATGATGAACTATTATTGCAAAAAACACTGAAAAATATGATTGTCAAAATATAAAATGATTAGGTGAAATGTATTAACCAAAAAATGAAAATGTTATAAAAAATCAAAAATCAAAAAATCGTGCACAAAATAAACTAATGTGTGTTTTCCAGAAAAAAAAAAAATGTGTGTTTTCCAGAAAAAAAGTTGATGATTTTGTATGGAAATTACAATGTCCGGGCTGCTTCTTCTTTGGGGTCAGCAACCTCCCAGCATATTCTATTGGAGAAACAAGAGAAAAAGCGCCCGATCCATGTGTAAAATCTGGTAACAAAATTTTAATAAAAAATCACAAGACAAATGCACACTCACAATTTGTCAATGCAAAATAAGCATTGTATGTGTAAACCCATGCGTCAAACAGGTAGCTGTTTTATATATTGTATTAACAAGACATCATTCCAACATTTCGGTCTATACCGGTTGTTTATGTGCATGTTAACCGCTCTCCTGTCCATAATAGGATTGCTATTGTTTCCAGTACAGGAATGACAATCCGGTTCATCAATCTGCATTCACTGATGGCTTTTGTACAGTATATCTGTTTTGTCTTTTATCTGCTCGTTATTCCCACTGCATTATAGGTTCTTCCCACCAGCAGGGGTTAACACGTTAACTCTGGATTCTGTGTCCAACATTGGATAATTTATTTTTTGTGATCAGGACACACTTTTCCCATATGGACCTTTGATATGCGCTCTCAACAGGTATCTCTGACTTTTAGCCGGGAAGTTATTTCTATATAAACCACATTGGAGCATGGTTTATTAACATCTGCATCACATCATTATGACAGCATCTGCTGTGGATGCGCTGGGACTTCTACTGTATATCATTACATCATCCAGTCCATGTCCATGTGTGTAGTAACAGCTTTGTGCCAATTTCATCTTACGGACTAGGCTCTCACAATGCCTAGATACCAATAGTCACAGCATGATGTTTTTCATTTCCTTGGATTGCTTTGGCTCTAACACCTTGGCACCAGCTAGTTTTTCAGTTTTGTTGTGGATTTATTGCAATAATTTAATTTTTTTGCCAGATCATGTCATTATTTATGTTCACATTTTAGTATGTTTTTCACTGTCCTGCACTATATTTGTTGGTGTTTTATTTAGAGCCACATTTATTTCCATACAGTACATATGGTATTGATGACTCCCATCTGATTTGCCATGGTGACTAGTTGCTGGGATTTTGAGTATAGACTTGTTTGCTATATTCAGGTATTGTCAGGCATGCATGGCTCATTACTGAGCTAATAGTCTCATTCAGCCCATTTTCCCCATGAGCCAGACCGTTTAGTATGCTGCCTCGTATCACAGTGCATACCAGTAGCGTCACGCATGTGCAGATACACTCCTTTTGCCAGGGATCGCTTTTACTGGTGCTGTCAGTTTTATTTATTTATTTCCACCAAGCAGTGGCTCGCGAATGCGCAGTTCGCTCTACTTTTGCTTGCTTTGTGTTCCATTGACTGCAGATGACCCCTCTGGAGTTGCCACATGCGCCAGAGGTTTCTGCCTTTCACCCTTGACCCGCGCATGCGCAGTCAGTGCGTTTCACCGCACGGGCGGATCCCTGTGTTTCAGGCAACGCTGGGTGGATCACAGGTATGAGAGAGTCTAACATTATGTATACCATGTATTATCTAATCATGATTATGTGCTACACCTGTGTGTCATGGGTTTTTGAGGGTATTTATATGTGTTCTAATTCACTCTGTAATCACATCACCTTGATAAAGGTCCCGCACGTGGACCGAAACTTTGGAATGATGTCTTGTTAATACAATATATTCTTTTGACAACCATTTGGAGTGCTGCCTCTGATATTCGTCATCAAACGGTATTGTATTGCCTATTTGCACCTGTAGCCCCGGTAAGAAACGGGGGCTATATATCTTTCTCCTACTGGTGTAAGTCCTGCTAAGGGCAGGCCGCCAGTAGTTATCATGGGTTTCCCCTGCTTCAAGCCCTGCCTTGATTGATGGAGACAGGCCCCTGACTCTGTGTGGAAGGCGAGACACACAGGGGAGGGCCTGCTGACATCATGAGGGGTGGGGCTGACTAAACTTAGTCCTGCCTGTTCCTGTAAGTGACAAGCAGTTCTGTCCTGGGAGCCAAGAGTGCTGGAGTGACTGACCTGAGAGGTCATGATTAGAGTGACACCTGTGCTTGGAGGAGAAGCAAAAGACCAGCCAGTTTAGAGCTGATAACACTATAGGCGGTGGACCAATGACCCTCACCCTGCTCAGGGGGTGAGGGGGGGGATTTTGCCTCACCCAGAGGGTATACCCTTGGGGTGGGTGTCGCAGGTATTGAAGCCCCATACAGCCCATGCTGCAGGGTACAGCCTGGAGGAGAAGGAGAGGAGGACAAGACCCTGTACACTGTACATGAACTGCTGCTGTGTATGAACTGCTGCTGTGTGCTGTTACAAGGACAATAAAGAGACATTGCTGCTTTTATCAAAGACTGTGTGTGAGACTGAAATCTCTCGCCCTGAGACCAGGGCTTCTCTGGGAGGATTTCACCCTACCCCTATAGGGCTCGCCACAGATGGAGGCGCTGCACCGTTACTGCTAAGAAGATGGAGGCATATACCCCAGAAGCCTGTCCCTGTTATCCCCTATACCATCGCGGGAGACTCAGGCCCTCCTGTTCCTCACAGGTACGTGCCACCATAGTACATGTAAAGAGCCCTCACTACACCCTACGGGTCCAGTCTGCGACCGGGGGGGGGGGGAGGGCTGGAACATGGGTTACACACCATACAGGATTTGTACCCAGCTTATTGATTTTCCAGACGGAGTGGATATCATATCATATCATATCATATCATATATCATATCATATCTATGCAAAAAAAAGATATATATAAAGTAGCTCCACTCGTGAACCTAGTGAAAAATATTATTCTACCAAGTGCAATAAACAAAATACAAACAATCCTATAATAAGTGATTAATAAATAAAAATATAAATAAAATTTCTAACAAACTAGATTGTACACTCTAATGCATGAATTAATAATATAATGCACACACATAAAATGATTAAATAATAAAAAGTCCAAGTGTGAGTCCACGGCTGCTCTCAATTGGAATAACCAATTCCAATAAGGGATCTATAAGAACAAAAAGAAGACAGAGAGTGCACGCCTCATAGTGTATTATTGTACATTTAATATAAGGGGGGGGATGGAGGAGTGATCAAAAACACTCACAAAGTAGATGTAAAAAAACAAGCAATTTGTTATAAAAATCACCACCGAGGCACCCATCGTCTCGTATCACGTCGGCAGTCCAACAGGAAATCTCCAAACGATTCACCCGATAGCGTTCATCCTCTGAATGATCAATGAAAGTCCTCCATGCAATGTGGTATAGGAGTAAGGCCTCAGTGAAACATCATACACGTTCCGGCTATAAAGCGTGCATGTGGCGTGATGACGTAATGTCGTAATGTACGTCCCTGACGCGTTTTGTCACAATAATGCAACTTTATCAAGGGAATTGACATGAACAGTGATGGCTATACATATATACTCGAGTGTCTCAGTTAATTGGTACATCAATTTAAAATGGTCAAACCCCTCAATGAGCACAATTACCTATGAAAGATGTTTATATTCAAGCTCTATAGAGGGAAAATAAGGTATATGCCGAAACACCCTAGCATTCCAATATTAACATTATACATAGTACAATAATAGCAACTAATAACAAAGAAAGACTATGCTGCTTAAAAAACAATAAAAACATAATAAACTAAAATAAAATATAAAAATAGTATTCATTAATGTTCATTCATAAACAAAGGGGCTAAAATAAAATAATTACCTATATGCATAGATATGTATAAATAAACCTGTAAAATACATATAATAATAATTAATTGATATAACATGTTTCTCTAATCCCATGCTCCCCCTATGCTTGTTTGTTTTTGTATCTCTGTAAGGGCTCTGGATTATCCCTGTATCGGGGTTGACGCAGAAGGAATCCTATAGCTGGCTCTAAGCACTTGCGAGAGAGCCGTTGTTGATTGTATTGCTGTATGGGAAGCAAATTTTGATCTAAAACTCAAGGTAAGCGCCTGGTTGTTTTTCCTATATTGTTCAACATGCAGTTAACTGGTTGAATTGATAAAGTTTTAGACTAAAGTCTGGATCGACCATCCCTCTGCTGTCAGCTACGCTTCCCCATGAGAACATCCCGCTTTGCTGCTACCCCTTTTCTGCTCCCAGCAGAGACGTTCGTCCTATGTTTCACAAATACATATTTCTCCGTTTTGTTAACCTTTGGATTCTGTATATTGAATATATAAGTTATAGTTATTTTCCAGCTTTGATCATGTAAAGTTAACAGCAGACAGGTATATTTTAGTTTAAGGAATTATTCCTTATAAACGACTGAAAACAAAATCAGTTTTCACTCTAAATTCTTCCTCGTAGTATAAGGCTGAGACCCCCTGCACGCACCCGCACGGCCGCCCTGCTTCCCGGCAGCGTGTGCAAGTCACCTGCGGTTAACTTTTTCCGGCGCGGGGGGGGGGGGGCGTGGCCAAAATGGGTCGGGGGGCGCGGCCATTGAACCTGGGGAGGGGTGGAGGAGGTTAAGGGTGAAGACGCAGAGGTTGTGGGTCCGGGAGGCTGTGGGTCCGGGAGGAGAGGGATAGATTGCACACACAGGCACACTTCCCTCCCGTAGCTCCCCTCATCATTGGCTGACTCGTGCACCACGTGACGCGTCAGCGCTTCTGATCACCAGAAGCTTGCAGCACCAGCCGGCTGACGCGTCACAGCACGCAGTCAGCCACGTCGGAAGGAGCCAGCGGGGACCTCCAGACTGGAGTAAAGTGGCTGGTGGCCCTCGCTCGCCGCCCCTTAGCCTAAGGGAAGTCTTACTATAGTAGTGGGAGACATCAACCTCGCGTTCCATCCCCTACTGGACAGATCAGTCATGTCCGAGAGGAAGGAGGTTCTGCCACAAACAATTAAGAGTAGCTATTTTCAAACAATACCTGCAAAGTAATCAGCATAATTCATATGACGCATAAAATGCATGTTCCAACTGTCTTGTTGTCTTTTAGATACTGAAAGGTCACTAGCAGGGTCAGGTGGGGTTTTAAGTTTCCAATGGAATTGTAATGCTATTATTAAATGTGGACGTGTCCTACCCCAAGCAGACAGGGCTGCTGACGGGGGTACAGCCGAAACAAGTATCCCGAGACCGGCGGCTGCGGGGGGGCCAGCCGGCGCTGCAAGTTGGGCCTAACCTCTGGCCAGGCCTGGCTGCCGGTCCTCTTGCGGCCGGGCCCCGGCTCTCCCTCAGCTGCAGGCCTCTTCCTTACTCTGTCCCACGCCGAGCTTCCAACGCTGGCATGCGACGCGCCTCTCTGACGTCAGCGCGACGGAAGAAAGCTTGGCCCAGCTCCCAGCATGCACCGGTGTTGGAAGCTCGGCGTGGGACAGAGTAAGGAAACCGCCTGCGGCTGAGGGAGAGCCAGGGCCTGGCCGCGAGAAGACCGGCAGCCAGGCCTGTTCAGAGGTCAGGCCAAACTTTCAGCGCCGGCTGGTCGGGCCCCCCGCAGACACCAGACCCGGACTGACCATCCAGAAGACAAGTCTGTTTTTTCTATATGTATTGTGGGGGGTGGGAGTATTTTTTAAATGTATTGGTGATGTGGGGTTATTTTTATATGTAATGGAGGGAGGGGGTATTTTTGATATGTTTTGGGGTGGGTGTATTTTTATTATATATTGGGGTGTGGGGGTGGATGTATTTTTATTATGTACTGGGGGTGTGGGTTGGTTGAATTTTTATTTTTATTATGTATTGGGGAGTTGGTTTATATGTATTTAGTGGGTTGGATTTTTTGATATGTATTGTGTGGGTGGGATTGAGTGAGAGTGGGGTAATTGACGGAGGGTGTGGGATTGAGTGAGAGTGGGGTAATTGATGGAGGGTGTGGGTGAGTGAGAGGAGAGAGAGGGGGGGGGGGGGGGGGGACGCCGGTTAGAGAAATACAACGGAGGTGAGGGGGGGTGAGTGTGAAAGAGGGAGTGAGACACAGGGATAGAAATACATGGGAAGAGGGTTGGAAATAGAGAGGGCTTGCGAGGTGTGTTAAATGGGGGGGAGCTTGCAATACCACTGAGGAGGGGGGGGGTGGAAATCTGTCTGCGGCCCTGCAAGCAGACGACGCGCGTCCCCACCCAAGCAGGACGACGCGCGTCCCCACCCAAGCAGGAGGACGCGCGTCCCCATCCAAGCAGGAGGTCGCGAGTCCCCACCCAAGCAGGATGACGCGCGTCCCCACCCAAGCAGGACGACGCGCGTCCCTACCCAAGCAGGAGGACGCACGTCCCCACCCAAGCAGGAGGTTGCGAGTCCCCACCCAAGCAGGACGCGCGTCCCCACCCAAGCAGGAGGACGCGCGTCCCCACCCAAGCAGGAGGACGTGCGTCCCGACCCAAGCAGGAGGACGCGCGTCCCCACCCCCAAGCAGGAGGACGCGCGTCCCCACCCAAGCAGGAGGACGTTTAGGAAGTCCTGCATACTATAATTGCACCGATGCAGAACGCTAATTTGGTCCATAAAGGGTTTCTACACTTCTTCAGGCCTATGGCAACTAGAACTTTGAAATCGATTTTGTACATAAACTTCCAGCACATTGTTAGGCAGCGTGTAAAAATGTAAATGAATCATTACAAAAAAATAATACCAATGAAACTTTAGCACACCCACTGTAATCAATCAATAAGTATTACGTAACAAAAACAAAACGTCATTCTTCAAGGCAGCGCTACAATCCCTATCTGATAGGTCTCAGTTTTCTTTGAGGACTGGAGCTGAGCACCCGGTGCTCGGACATTTGCACATTACTTGTTGACCTTACTAACTGCCCTTGTTTCAGAATACCAGATATCAGAGTGATTGGAAGTAGCACATGCGTTCGAAACGCGTTGGATTTTAAAGGTCTCATGACCAAATAACATTTTCATTTTTTCACTACTTGGGTCCTTTCCTTGCTCCCACCGGAACGTGCTCTTCACTATCTGCATACCAGATATCAGATCCTGATTTTGCACTCGACTATTTCTAGTCAGTGTTCCTAAAACTCTGATATCATGCTCCGCTACACAGTCCGAGTCTGAGGGGCCCATCCAATTATTACTGAGCTTTACGGCTTTAGAGATACCTTATGAAATAGATGCAAATTAGCTGGCTGAACACAATTTATAGATCGCTGTGGAATACATGCACAAAGCAAACTAGACTTGCAAACTGACAATACTATGACAATTTTTTTATCAACACAACATTCTGGAAGGTCATCAACAATATTTGTGAGCCCATTAGCTATCAAGACACTTTCAGTATCAAAAATGATAATGTCATTTTATCGGAACATCTAGCCATTGCCAACGCATTCAATGAATACTTTGTGGGGTGTGCTACTGTAAGGAATCGGGGAACACGTCCTTTGCGACGTGTTCCCTCCTTACCTAGTGCTGTTGCGGACTCTGCTCCACTCTCCGCTCATGCGCGCAACCCCGCTCTGATTACAGAGCGCACGCGCACCTGCAGCTCTTCAGCCCCTGCTACGGAGCTCGGCTCCGCCCCCCGGACACGCGCACACGTGACGACGTGCGACGATGCCCAGCTGCGTGTCAAGCATCATTTGTGCCTCTTGTCTCCTGCAGCCTATCCCAGCTTCCGCTGGGGCCGCGCCTCCACTCCACCCCGTCCCATTGGTTCTGTCTGACTACATATACCCTGTTCCTGCTCTCAGTCAGTGCTCAGCATAATTCGGTGTAGCCTCACTTGCTTCCTACAGTTGTGCCTTGCCTTGTTCCAGTCTTGTCTTTCAGATTAACCTCTTGTGTACTGACCCGGCTTGTAAGTGAACCCCTCTGGATATTGACTTCGGCTTACCCTCGACCACGGCGACTTCTCCAATCCCTGATCTCGGCTAACGTAACTGGACTATCCCACCATCTATAATCCCAGACCACGGCTAACGGACCTGGACTATACCACCATCTATAATCCCAGACCACGGGCAAGGACCGGGACTTATCCACAATCTTATAATCCCAGACCACGGCTAAGGACCTGGGACTACCCACCATCTATAATCCCAGACCACGGCTAACGGACCTGGACTATCCCACCATCTATAATCCCAGACCACGGCTAACGGACCTGGACTATCCTACCATCTATAATCCCAGACCACGGCTAACGGACCTGGACTATCCCACCATCTATAATCCCAGACCACGGCTAACGGACCTGGACATCCACACATCTATAATCCCAGACCACGGCTAACGGACCTGGAATATCCCACCATCTATAATCCCAGACCAGGCTAACGGACCGGACAATCCCACCATCATAATCCCAGAACACGGCTAAAGAACCTGGACTATCCTACCAGCTATAATCCCGACCACGGCTAAGGACTGGACTATCATACCAGCTATTAATCCCAGACCATGGCTAACGGACCTGGACAATCCCACCATCTATAATCCCAGACCACGGCTAACGGACCTGGACTATCCCACCAATCATAATTTCCCAGACCCGGCTAACGGACTGGACAATCCCACATCTATAATCCCCGACCACGGCTAACGAACTGGACATCCTACCCTATAATCCCAGACCACGGCTAAGGACCTGGACTATCCACCACTATAATCCCAGACCACGGCTAACGGACCTGGACTATCTACCAGCTCTATAATCCCAGACACACGCTAACGGACCTGGACTATCCTACACTATAATCCCAGACCACGGCTAACGGACATGGGAAAATGCCACATCATCTATAATCCCAGACCATGGCTAACGGACCTGGACAATCCCACCATCTATAATCCCAGACCACGGCTAACGGACCTGGACTATCCTACCAGCTATAATCCCAGACCACGGCTAACGGACCTGGACTATCCTACCAGCTATAATCCCAGACCACGGCTAACGGACCTGGACAATCCCATCATCTATAATCCCAGACCACGGCTAACGGACCTGGACAATCCCACCATCTATAATCCCAGACCACGGCTAACGGGCCTGGACTATCCTCCCAGCTATAATCCCAGACCACGGCTAACGGACCTGGACTATCCTACCATCTATAATCCCAGACCACGGCTAACGGACCTGGACTATCCTACCATCTATAATCCCAGACCACGGCTAACGGACCTGGACTATCCTACCAGCTATAATCCCAGACCATGGCTAACCGACCTGGACTATCCTACCAGCTATAATCCCAGACCACGGCTAACGGACCTGGACTATCCTACCATCTATAATCCCAGACCACGGCTAACGGACCTGGACTATCCTACCAGCTATAATCCCAGACCACGGCTAACGGACCTGGACTATCCCACCATCTATAATCCCAGACCACGGCTAACGGGCCTGGACTATCCTACCAGCTATAATCCCAGACCACGGCTAACGGACCTGGACTATCCCACCATCTATAATCCCAGACCACGGCTAACGGGCCTGGACTATCCTCCCAGCTATAATCCCAGACCACGGCTAAACGGATTTCTACGATTCTACTCTCTCCAATCCCAGGACCAACAAGAATACCGATTAACCCTCTCCCTCCAACCCAGACCCGGCAACGCTAGACAATCCGCCTTCCAGGCACGCTCCCGCTGCTGTGGGTGCGTGGCTTTGTACCTTCCCACTTCAGTGCCGGGGTCTTGCCTTGTTTGTGGGTAGCGCGAGCGTTACAGCTACTTGCTCATTATCAAGATGCAAATGTGACCTTAATCTGGAAGCCAGGCTGAGCACACTCCTTTAGCAATACCCTTTCTCATCGTGCTCATGAATTTAAATGTACCCAATGTCTGAAGAGGAGATTGTTTAGGTTGAGTATTAGGAGCTCCTGTACAATCAACATGGCCCTTATCAACTGCAATCTAAGGTCCTAAGTCTTGGTGCCACCATCATTGCTAAACCAATTGCCTGCATAACCAACACTATTTTGTTTTCCGGACAAATCCCTAAAATCTGGAGAACAACTAGAGCTATCCCTGTCTTTAAAAGTGGTGATAGAGACCGCCTCAAATTACAGACCTCTCTCTATTCACCTCCGTAAACGTGACATTCTTTACCACTCAATATGCCATTTTGTTACTAGAACACCCACCATTGTGATACTGTATGTTAATTGGACTAGGTTTTGTATCCCTTGAGTGCTAATGCAACGTATATCTTTCCTGTCTAACCTTCAAATATTTTCTGGACAAGTTACCCAATTATCTGAGCAGGCTTATCACCCCCACTGTACACAGCGCTTCGCTCCTTACATCTGCTCCAGAAACTTGATTATGGTTCTAGGTTCTAAGGTTTCATAAAGAATCTGGTGGCTTTCCCTTCAGGTACTAATTTACCTGGGTCGCTCAGATCCGCTTCTCGTCTAAGCTCCTTCAACACTTTGGCTATTTCCTACTTTAAACATGTTTGTAGCTGTAACTTATAATGTTGTCAACTGTTTTGTGCCCAGGACATACCTAAAAAAGAGCCAGCTCTCAATGCATTTTTTCCTGGTAAAAGGTAAAAACAATTCTAGCACCCCAATTATGTTCCTAGCACCTCTACACTCCCTTGATAAATTAAACGTTTCCCATAAGGCCTAAACACAATATATACTCCTGCAAATGTAATTACAGTTGTTCAACAAACTAAATGCAGTATTTTACACCTAAACTTCTTTTTAAACAAAGGTAACGAAAATACATGGCACGGGTGCTCTTAAGTAAAAAGACTTTGTTTCTTGCACTCTTTTTGGTTGCATGTGCCCGCCATGTAATTTGCTTCTAAAGAGATGTGCAAGTTCAGGCCATGAAATAACAATTATAATCTAATTAACCCTTTCAAGTCATCTGTCTCCTGTACATGATCGCAGCCGGCAATAAATAGCAGTGCAATGGTTCATTTTCTCCATGGCAACAGGATGCCAGCAGTGGTAATAACATAGTTCTATCACGCTACTAAGCTGCAATCTGTCTCTTCAATTGCTAAATCGCTCTCTTAATTACCAAGTCGTGAAAGGGAGATATTGTCTTCTCCGTTTGTCATAGAATACATACTTTGTAAATCTGAGCTTTTTTTTCCCCTCCTGCAAATTAAAGGACATTTAAAAATGGCACGAACAAAAGGAGGTGGAGTAAACAGGTAGGTAACTAGGCAACCAAATGTGATGGACACCAGTGGATGCAGCAAAGAAATTCGGAAGGTGAGGGAGAAACCAACGATTAAACGTGCATAATGCACAACGTACAGTAGCAAAACATAATTTAATGCAACTAAACATGGCATGGGAAAAGCAGCAACTCCGTATACAAATATAGCACGCTGCCTGAATAATGATGCATCACTGGAGGAAAGTGACAATACTTAAATTCCGGCATAGCCGGGGTTAATGTTCCATCTTTAGAAGAAGTCACAGGCATATATAACCGAAGTTCAAAACCATTGTGGAGCAAAAGTCTAATAACTCCATGAAGCTGTGCAATAATGATCATTCAGTCTTATAACGCGCAGCCAACATGGAAGCCCCCAATGCGTGTGCATAATACAGGGGGTCGGGTGCAAAAATGGGTGCCTTTGGTAATCATGAGATGGTCTGCAACTATAGAAAGCAACTTGGAGAGAGAATTACGTTTAACCCTTTCGGGGCCAGTGTCCAAGCGATCTATCCAGCGTGCTTCAGTTTGTAAAAGACTGCGGGCTCGGTTACCTCCTCGACTGAGAACCGGTCAACCACCATGCATCTGAGGCTGGGCAGCTGGTGATTAACCATGCATCTGAAGCTGGGCAGCTGGTGATTAACCATGCATCTGAGGCTGGGCAGCTGGTGATTAACCATGCATCTGAGGCTGGGCAGCTGGTGATTATGAAGTCCAGAATGGGTAGCGACTGCTGCAGTTGGTCGCTCTTCTGGGTTTGGAGAGCTGATTTGATAGCTGAAAGGTGCAGGGCCACGTTCTCTTTGTCCACGTGGTCTGTATTATGTCAGAAAGACAGAGGATGATGTCCAAAAATAGACTTGGAGAGGAGAGGTGAAATTGTCTCACACTTAGTTGCCTAGTTACCCAGTTACCCAGTTACTCCACTTCCTTTCATCTGCTCCATTTTTTATATGTCCTCCTTGGGGGTATTTGAGGTACACAGGTATGTCTGCAAAACTAGTAGCGTTATACAAGAACATGCTATTATTATTATGGCCAAGAGGGATTCCATTTTGAATTTCCTAACTTTTTGCAGCTTGTTTATCCCTCTTAGTTGAAGGATAGACCAGAATATTCCGTTCGCCATTTTCGTACGAGAAACATTGGCAAGTAGACACGTCGATATCATTCTTATGCTGGAACTGGTTGGATTTCACAAAGCTGCTGGATACTGCTGGTTAATGCCTGTTTGACAAGTTTGTTTACCGGCCGCCGGGATCTTATAAACTTGTGTCTTCCCGGTATTGTCTTGAATTCCAGACAGTATACTCTGCAGACCATGTATCAGGCCTTGGTCCCGCTGCGTCCGGTGGCGCGTGCGGCCGCGTGCGCCACCAGCCCCTTAACTGCACTCTGTTGGTCCCCGCTGCCTCCTCCCTCCGTGGCTCACTACGTGCTGTGACGCGTCAGCCGGCCAGCGCTACCAGAAGATGGTGTTCTGGAGCGTTGACGCGTCACGTGGTGCGCGTGGGAGCCAATGAGGAGGTGAGCAGGGAAGCAAGGAAGGAGCTCGTAGGGAGGCGGCCTGTTTTTTTTTTCAGTTTCATTTAGGAGGAGGGAGCCTGGCCTCTGGGCTCCTGCACACCGGAGGAGGGGAGGGGGGTACGAACGGACGGACCCCCCGCTCAAACCACGCCCCCCCCCGCTCCGGCTCCCGCTCCCTACAGACCGCAGATAGCGGTCTGTGCCTCTCAGCGCGCTGCCTGCATGCAGTGCGGGCGCGCTGACTGAGGGAGCGGGGCCCTAGCCTAACAGTACCTTGGGACTTTAATAACAGAACTCTTTGAAGGGCTTGTATCCTGGCTAGGGCCTGATAGGCTTGCAGGTTTTTAAGCAGGGCCTATATACTTCGGTAGGCTTGCAGCAGTTACACCTTGCTTTACATCACTTGAGTAGGCTCCCAGCGTAAGTGCTGTCCTCTGCCCGTCCGTGATCCATCTGCAAAGCAGTAGGGCAGCGTCTATCTACTGAGCGTTTTAAAAGCCTCCGCTTTTTTCCTCCACTGACGTCACCGCGACCTCTCTCGCGATATCTCCTGCTATGCCGTGCGCCTTCCGGATTGGCGGGGAAGCGCCTGCCCAACCTATTTGCAGCATCACCTTCCAACGGCCCAGTAAGGCCGGGGTCCCGCTGCTTCCGACGGCGTGCGCGGCCGCGTGCGTGTCACTCACCGGACATGAGTTTCTCCCGAGCCGGCCCTAGTCCCTCCTCCCTGCAGGGCTCGCTACACGCTGTGACGCGTCAGCCGCCAGGGGATGCAAGAGAATTGTAATCCCGAGCGGCGACGCGTCACGTGGTGTGGCTGTGAGCCAATGAGGAGAGGAGGAGGGGGGGAGGCGTCGGAGAGCAGCAATTTGTCTTCTGCAGCACCAAGGGAGCCCCCCTGCTCCCTCCCACAGACTCTCTCTCCTGTGTGACACACTCTCCTGTGTGACACACTCTCCTGTGTGACACACTCTCCTGAGACACACTCTCCTGAGACACACTCTCCTGAGACACACTCTCCTGTGTGACACACTCTCCTGAGACACACTCCGGCACAGTGTGAGGGCCCCGCCCCCCCTCCACAGACTCTCTCCTCATAGTCTGTGTCTGCAGATGCACGGGGGGGGGAGGGGGAAGGAACCCCTGGCAATGAGGAGGGGAGGGCTTCGGGGAGCGGGGAAAGCAGCTGCAGCACCAAGGAGCCCCCCTGCTCCCTCCCACAGACTCTCTCCTCAGGGAGGCAGCGGGGAGCGGGGGAGGGAACCCCCTGACACAGTGTGATGGCCCCGCCACCCGACCTCATTGCCGTGCCCCCCCGACCCGTTCTGGCCACGCTCCCCCGCTCCAGCTCCCTACAGACCGCAGATAGCGGTAAAGTGCCTCTCCACGCGCCGCCTGTCTGCAGTGCAGGCGCGTGATCTGAGGCAGCGGGGCCTTAGCCTAACTCCTTGAAGTGCGGACGTACGGGCTTCAGTGGGAGAGAGGAAGACAACCCCCTTGGATCAACAACTAAGTAGTCAGGTAAGCCCCCTCTACATTGCAGAGAAACACTAACCTCAAGCTCAGCTAGGTAGGACAGAAAAATGGACTAACTGGGGAGGGAAGGGCTAGTTATAAGTCCTCCCACAGGTAGAGTTGTTTGTAATATCACAACTGGAGGGTGGAACTTAACCCATTGGTGAGCACTGCCATGGGGACAACCAGGAAATATAAATCACTAAACTTACCAAGTCCACCTGAGAAAAAGCTACAAAACCCCTATAACAAGCCTATCTCATGCAAATCTGCCACTGTACTACAATGCTATGCTCCAGGTGTGCACAGTAGAGTGATTTTTCAATGTGTTATTCTAAAATGACAATGTTTTGTGGCTGAAAGGGCAGCCGGCTTATAGTCACCTGTATTAGCCAGGTTAAGCACAGAATACCAAATGTCAAACAATGCCTGGAAGGGATTCAAAAAAAGGTGAAGATTCTTTCATTCCCCAGCAACGTGCTGCATAGAGATCCGCTATTCTCCCTGGCTCAGGTGCAATGTCATTATGCTTTGTTACCTCCTGTCCTTGACTAAACCTAATTCAACATCAACTAGCCTTTAGACATTGTTTCTTTCAATGAGACAATTCTCAGCATCTATATCTATATATTCCACAATTATTAAGGTTATGGTGGGTAAAAAAAGGGACAAAACCTCTCCACAGTAAAGCATATAGCAAATGGAAATATTACTGTATGTTCATTTGCATGTCTTAGACAGGTCTGCAACCCTGTCTTTCACCATTATCGCCCAGCACATAGCACTTCCACTGCAGCAAGGGATTCTGGGAAATGACATGCAAATGAGCACACAGTGCCACCTTTTGTCTCAAGCTCATATTACACGAGCAACCCTTAAGCCAATGCATGCTGCCTTAAACACAGCTTTTACACAGAGGCTGGGATGAGATGCAAAGCCAGTAAACCCACTCACAGACATGTTTCAACCTTGATGGGTATCATCAGTGTGAGTTTGGTTGCTGGCTATGCTGGTTTGAGACTAATAGTAGATATTCACCACACTGCATGTCATTTCCCAGAATCCCTTGCTGCAGTGGAAGTGCTGTGTGCTGGGCGATAATAGTGAAAGACAGGGTTGCAGACCTGTCTAAGACATGCAAATGAACATACAGTAATATTTACAGTTGCTATATGCTTTACTGTGGAGAGTTTTTGTCACTTTTTTTACCCACCATAACCTTAATAATTGTGGTGAATACCTACTCTTAGTCTCAAACCAGCATAGCCAGCAACCAACCTCACACTGATGATACCCATCCAGGTTGAAACATGTCTGTGAGTGGGTTTACTGGCTTTGCATCTCACCCCAGACTATGCCTAAAAGCTGTGTTTAAAGCAGCATGCATTGGCTTAAGGGTTGCTTGTGTAATATGAGCTTGAGACAAAAGGTGGCACTGTGTGCTCATTTGCATGTAATTTCCCAGAATCCCTTGCTGCAGTGGAAGTGCTGGGCGATAATGGTGAAAGACAGGGTTGCAGACCTGTCTAAGACACACACATGAACACGAACACACACGTAGGTATCCATTCCCTAGGTGCTGAATAGGAGGACTGCATCTTCGGAAACCACACGAGCAAACACACAAGGTCTACATCAGCATAACCTGGGTCTGTATAGTCTTACTCTGTTATTACTAAGTATACACTTGCTGTTTCCTTTGACTGTTAGTGCAAGTGATCAGATTTGCATGTAGGTTTGCATATGTCAGACTGTGGTTCTCGGTTACCCGGGATTTCCTTGGACTCATTCTGGTCCCAATTAAGTGTTTGCTTGGGGAACCTGGGCTGCTCTCTGGACTTTATGCTGCAATCCCCTGTGAGGTTACATCTATTTCATTTACCCATTACATTGGTGTTTTTTCTGTAGGGAGAACTGCACAGGGAATAGGGAAATAGCATTAGGCATTTTGTGCCTTTTGGGAACGGGCCTGAAGAAGGGGTTCTCACCCTGAAATGTTGCCTCCGCCCCCCTTCCCCTGTATTTTTACATTTCCCCCATCCTACCCCATCCCTCCCTTGTTTTTTGTCAGATGTGTTGTGTTTTTGTTTTACACTTACATCCCATGTGGATTTGTGTTTTTTGTGTTGCTTATTAAAACTCTCTGACTTATATCACCTCCTTTTCGCTTTTTGTGTGTTGGGAACAATAGTTTTTTTGTGTGTATTATTATTGGGAGGAAAAAGGGTCCTGTCTGTTCCACATTGCACCAGTCCTCCTGATTCCAATCATCAATGTGGTGTGCTGTCTACATCAGTGTTTGGTTACAATCTCCATGCTCCACCCAACAACCACACTTATGGAACTCTGGCAGAGGGTCACAGAACTACCAAATCCCTCCCTCTGTACCATCACACTGAAACTGATCTGCAGTCAGTGTCCCTTCTGTGCTTTTGTATCGTTTCTTTTGTTATATATCCCAGGACGTAATTAAAAGTCAAATGTAAAATCTTAGTACACATTTCTTGGTAAACTATTTTATACTATAAGTCAATATTGGTCACATTGAATTCTGAAGAGTCTGCCCAAATAAAGCAACAGGAAGATTCAGGTAAACTCTGCTACACGGAACAACCTTTGCCTGAATAGGAGCGAGGAGGGCCACTCCACACACCCATACATGTATTATACTATTCCTATTGGAAACAGCAGTATGTGCTACTGAAGCAAGAACTTGGTGACAATGTCATACTGTGGACAGGCCCAAAAAGCACCACTTACTATTACAACAAAATGTTCACAGGGACAAAGTCAATCTGAAATCATTTTATGCTATCCTTTGTTTTTGATCACCTGCCCACATCTTAGATGAAGTGTGTATTTATTTGTAAAAATGTTTTACCAGGAAGTAACAGAGGGCACAGCGGATTCTGCAAATTCAAACTCATTTATTGAGCCAACACAACGTTTCGACCGTGGAGGTCTTTTTCAAGTGACAATTGTCACTTAAATAAATGAGTTTGAATTTGCAGAATCCGCTGTGCCCTCTGTTCCTTCCTCTATGTACTCAGGACTGACTGCAGCTGCGTTCGTTCTAACATTGGAGCACCGGTAATTGTATCATTTTCTTCCCTTTTAAGGTGTGCAGCACTCCTCTCTATTATCTTACCAGGAAGTAACACATTGAGAGTAAAGTCTCGTTTTCACGTATGTCCTGGGCACAGAGTTATAAATGCATTGTTACTGTGGCAGGACGGCCTATAGCCGAGGTCAGACAATAGACCACACGTATTTTCAGATTTAGAGCAAACGTTGAATGGCTTTATTGCTCCACAGCATAACTAAACATGTGAGCACACTGTCCCTTTAAGGCATAAAGAAAACATTGCAAAATAAAACCTGCTCCACATTGGGAGAGCTTACTAACATTGCAAGCCTATCAGGCTGGCTGGCTAATCCATAACCAAACCGTTAACATATAACAAAA
Organism: Ascaphus truei; assembly: GCA_036426205.1. Classification (NCBI taxonomy): domain Eukaryota; kingdom Metazoa; phylum Chordata; class Amphibia; order Anura; family Ascaphidae; genus Ascaphus; species Ascaphus truei. Next base: position 44,952 of record WSYH01003290.1, read on the forward strand.
CAGTCCGAAAACAATATGAACAGTTCTTACTGTGGTTTAGAGAGGTACTTGTGAATCCATCTGCATAGCAGCTTGTCTAGGATCTTGTCTGAGAGAGCCACCTGACTACCAGCAAAGACTTCCTTATATCCCATCATGCTGGTTGTCAGGTGTCTGCTTACTTCCTGATTGTTCAGCTTTTTCTCCTGAGTTAACCCTCGGAGTGCTGGATGAAGCACTCAGACGTATGTCTCCCAGGCATAACTGTTAGTGGCTGACTTCACCCTGTCACAGTTACATTAAAATAACAGGGGTTATACCGTCAATTCACAGACATTTCATGGACAGATAAAGTTGGAAATTTGGGTATAGGGGATAAAGGGCTTGTGAGTTTCAGACTGAAATAGAGCAGCTTTAACCTCACTTTAACATCACCAAACATCAGTGAACTGCAGCAAACAACTCACACCCTTTGGCTGCGCCAAAGGCTATCCGCCTTTGGGGCAAAGCAGACATACACTGGGGTGGTTGATTTTCAATGCAGCTGTGAACAAACAGTTCTTTGTGTCCTCTTGGCTCATTAACATTCCAGTGGGTGGGGTTGACGTTCCACACAGTACAAGCAAATGTTAACCTTTAGCACGCTGATCCTGTGCAGAGGGTAGCAGCTCTTGGGGAGCCTCGTCAGGCTGTCTGCCTTTGGGGCAACGCAGATGTGCACTGGGGTGGATGAGATTCAATGCAGCTGTATGTATGTATGTACACATACACATACACAGACTTTACTGTAGATATACAGTATTATCGCAAGAAGAAACGATCATTGCTGGACAAAGTTGGAACTCGACTGGAGAGATTAAAGACCAAGACAATGACCAAAAGTAAGATGGTAGGATGAAATAAGAAAATGTGTAGGGGCGACAAAGAGAAGAGACATGTAATCACAATACGTGGAAGATCCTAAGGCAGGTCTTCATTCATCAGTGGAGAGACAAGAGCTGAAGATGATGTATATCTATATCATGAAGTATCACATTATGACAGCCCACCATGCAACAACCTCACCAAAAAAGCTAAAGTGAAAATCCAACAAGTGGCACACAAAAAAAAATACACATTTTGCTGACAAAGTAGAGAAAACTGATCTGGAAGACAGACATGCCTTAAACATATTAATTGCTAAATAAAATATACATTTTATATATTATGATTCAAATAGATAGTTCTTAATTTCAAGAAATAAGGTGCTAAATGGGACCCATGAAAATAGCAGGAAGCTCACAAATCAATAAAAAAAAAAAATATTACGTGTAGATGGCAAGAAAAACAGTGTTCCCCTTCACCCACCCTCACCCCCCTACTTACAGCACTGGGATGCAGTAATAAGCAATGCCACCCTCACCCCCTACTTACAGCACTGGGAATCAGCAATAAGCAATGCCACCCTCACCCTCACCCCCTCCTTTACAGCACTTGGAATCAGAATAAGCAATGCCACCGTTACCCCCTACTTACAGCACTGGGAAACAGTAATAGCAATGCCCCCCTCACCCCCTACTTAGCACTGGGAATCAGTAATAAGCATGCCAACCCCCCCCCCTACTTACAGACTGGAACAGCAATAAGCAATGCCACCCTCACCCCCTCTTACAGCACTGGGAATCAGCAATACTACATGCCACCCTCACCCCCCTACTTACAGCACTGGGAAGCAGTAATAAGCAATTGCCACCCTCACCCCTACTTACAGCACTGGACACAATAAGCATGCCACCACCCTCACCCCCTACTTACAGCACTGGGAATCGCATAAGCAATGCCACCCTCACCCCCCTACTTACAAGCACTGGGACAGTCAATAAGCAATGCCACCCAAACCTCACCTCACCCCCTACTTACAGCACTGGAATCAGCATAAGCAATGCCACCCTCCCACCCCCTACTTACAGCACTGGGAATCGCATATAAGCAATGCCACCCTCACCCCCCCTACTTACAGCACTGGGAGCAGTAATACAATGCCACCCTCACCCCCCTACTTACAGCACGGGAACAGTAATAAGCAATGCCCCCTCACCCCCCCTACTTACAGCACTGGGAATCAGCAATAAGCAATGCCACCCCTCACCCCCTACTTACAGCACTGGGAACAGTAATAACAATGCCACCCTCACCCCCTACTTACAGCACTGGGAACAAATAAGCAATGCCACCCTCACCCCCTACTTACAGCACTGGGAATCAGCAATAAGCAATGCCACCCTCACCCCCTACTTACAGCACTGGGAATCAGCAATAAGCAATGCCACCCTCACCCCCCTACTTACAGCACTGGGAATCAGCAATAAGCAATGCCACCTCACCCCCTACTTACAGCACTGGAAGCCGTAAAAAGCAATGCCACCCTCACCCCCTACTTACAGCACGGGAATCAGTAATAAGCAATGCCACCTCACCCCCCTACTTACAGCACTGGGAATCAGGAATAAGCAATGCCACCTCACCCCCCTACTTACAGCACTGGGAATCAGTAATAAGCAATGCCATCCTCACCCCCCTACTACAGCACTGGATCAGTAATAAGCAATGCCATCCTCACCCCCTACTTACAGCACTGGGAATCAGCATAAGCAATGCCATCCCACCCCTACTTACAGCACTGGAAGCAGTAATAAGCAATGCCACCCTCACCCCCTACTTACAGCACTGGAAGCAGTAATAGCAATGCCACCTCACCCCCTACTACTACAGCACTGGGAATCAGTAATAAGCAATGCCACCCTCACCCCCTACTTACAGCACTGGGAATCAGTAATAAGCAATGCCACCCCTCACCCCCTACTTACAGCACTGGGAATCAGTAATAAGCAATGCCATCCTCACCCCCCTACTTACAGCACTGGGAATCAGTAATAAGCAATGCCATCCTCACACCCCCTACTTACAGCACTGGGAAGCAGTAATAAGCAATGCCACCCTCACCCCCCTACTTACAGCACTGGGAATCAGTAATAAGCAATGCCACCCTCACCCCCTACTTACAGCACTGGGAATCAGCAATAAGCAATGCCACCCTCACCCCCCTACTTACAGCACTGGGAAGCAGTAATAAGCAATGCCACCCTCACCCCCTACTTACAGCACTGGGAAGCAGTAATAAGCAATGCCACCCTCACCCCCTACTTACAGCACTGGGAAGCATATAATAAGCAATGCCCTCCTCACCCCCTACTTACAGCACTGGGTCAGTAATAAGCAATGCCACCCTCACCCCCCCTACTTACAGCACTGGGATCAGCAATAAGCAATGCCACCTCACCCCCTACATACAGCACTGGGAAGCAGCAATAGCAATGCCACCCTCACCCCTACTTACAGCACTGGGAAGCAGTAATAAGCAATGCCACCCTCACCCCCTACTTACAGCACTGGGAATCATTAAGCAATGCCACCCTCACCCCCTACTTACAGCACTGGGAATCAGAATAGCAATGCCACCCTCACCCCCTACTTCCACACTGGGAATCGTAATAAGCAATGCATCCTCACCCCCTACTTCAACACTGGGAATCAGCAATAAGCAATGCCACCCTCACCCCCTACTTACAGCACTGGGAAGCAGTCAATAAGCAATGCCACCCTCACCCCCCTACTTACAGCACTGGGAAGCAGTAATAAGCAATCGCCACACCCCCTCACCCCCTACTTACAGCACTGGGAAGCATAATAAGCAATGCCACCTCACCCCCTACTTACAGCACTGGGAAGCTAGAATAGCAATGCCACCACTCACCCCCTACTTCCCGCACTGGGAAGCAGTAATAACAATGCCATCCTCACCCCTACTTACAGCACTGGGAAGCATAATAAGCAATGCCATCCTCATCCCCTACTTACAAGCACTGGAAAGCATAATAGCAATGCCACCTCACCCCCTACTTACAGCACTGGGAACATAATAAGCAATGCCACCCCACCCCCTACTTACAGCACTGGGATCAGCAATAAGCAATGCCACCCTCACCCCCCTACTTACAGCACTGAAGCAGTAATAAGCAATGCCACCCTCACCCCCTACTTACAGCCACTGGGAATCAGTAATAGCAATGCCATCCTCCCCCTACTTACAGCACTGGAAGCAGTAATAAGCATCCATCATCCTCATCCTACTACAGCTGGGAAGCATAATAAGCAATCCCCCTCACCCCCTACTTACAGCACTGGGAACTCGTAATAAGCAATGCCACCCTCACCCCCTACTTACAGCACTGGGATTCAGCAATAAGCATGCCACCCTCACCCCCTACTTACATACAGCACTGGAAGCAAGTAATAAGCAATGCCACCCCTCACCCCCTACTTACAGCACTGGGATCAGTAATAAGCGGCCACCCTCACCCCCTACTACAGCACTGGGAATCAGTAATAGCATGCCACCCTCACCCCTACTTACAGCACTGGGAATCAGCAATAAGCAATGCCACCCTCACCCCCTACTTACAGCACTGGGAAGCAGTAATAAGCAATGCCACCCTCACCCCCTACTTACAGCACTGGGAATCAGCAATAAGCAATGCCCCCCTCACCCCCTACTTACAGCACTGGGAAGCAGTAATAAGCAATGCCACCCTCACCCCCTACTTACAGCACTGGGAATCAGCAATAAGCACATGCCCCCCACCCCCTACTTACAGCACTGGGAATCCAGTATAAGCAATGCATCCTCACCCCCTACTTACAGCACGGGAATCATTAATAAGCAATGCCATCCTCACCCCCTACTTACAGCACTGGGAATCAGCAATAATGATCCCCCCCTCACCCCCTACTTACAGCACTGGGAATCAGCAATAAGCAATGCCACCCTCACCCCCTACTTACAGCACTGGGAATCTGCAATAAGCAATGCCCCCCTCACCCCCCTACTTACAGCACTGGAACAGTAATAAGCAATGCACCCTCACCCCCTACTTACAGACACTGGGAATCAGCAATAAGCAATGCACCCTCACCCCCTACTACAGCACGGGAATCACAATAGCAATGCCACCCTCACCCCCTACTTACAGCACTGGGAAGCAGTAATAAGCAATGCCACCCTCACCCCCTACTTACAGCACTGGGAATCAGGAATAAGCAATGCCCCCCTCACCCCCTACTTACAGCACTGGGAAGCAGTAATAAGCAATGCCATCCTCATCCCCTACTTACAGCACTGGGAAGCAGTAATAAGCAATGCCATCCTCACCCCCTACTTACAGCACTGGGAACATCAATAAGCAATGCCACCCTCAACCCCCTACCCTACTACAGCACTGGGAACAGCAATAAGCAATGCCAACCCTCACCCCCTACTTACAGCACTGGAAAGCAGTAATAAGCATGCCACCCTCACCCCCCTACTTTACAGCCACTGGGAATCAGTAATAACAATGCCCACCTCACCCCCTACTTACAGCACTGGGAATCAGCAATATGCAATGCCACCCTCCCACCACCCCCCCCTACTTACAGCACTGGGAATCAAGTATAAGCAATGCCACCCTCACCCCCCTACTTACAGCACTGGGAATCAGCATATAAGCAATGCCACCCTCACCCCCTACTTACAGCACTGGGAAAGCAGTAATAAGCATGCCATCCTACCCCCCTACTTACAGCACTGGAATCAGCATAAGCAATGCACCCTCACCCCCTCTTACAGCACTGGGAAGCATAATAAGCAATGCCAACCCTCACCCCCCTACTTACAGCACTGGGAAAGCATTAATAGCAATGCCACCCTCACCCCCTACTTACAGAGCACTGGAAGCAGTATAAGCAATGCCATCCTCACCCCCTACTTACAGCACGGGAAGCAGTAATAAAGCAAATGCCACCCACTCACCCCCTACTTACAGCACTGGGAATCAGTAATAACGCAATGCCACCTCCCCACCCCCTACTTACAGCACTGGGAGCAGTAATAAGCAATGCCCACCCTCACCCCCTACTTACAGCCCTGGGAAGCATAGATAAAGCAATGCCATCCTCACCCCCTACTTACAGCACTGGGAAGCAGTAATAAGCAATGCCACCCTCACCCCTACTTACGCACTGGATCAGTAATAGCATGCCACCCTCACCCCCTACTTACAGCACTGGGAAGCAGTAATAAGCAATGCACCCTCACCCCCTACTTACAGCACTGGGAAGCAGTAATAAGCAATGCCACCCTCACCACGCCCCCTACTTACAGCACTGGAATCACAATAAGCAATGCACCCTCACCCCCTACTTACAGCACTGGGAAGTCATTTAATAGCAATGCCACCCTCACCCCCTACTTAACAGCAGCTGGGAAGCAGTAATAAGCAATGCCACCCTCACCCCCCTCTACGTTACAGCACTGGGATGCATCAGCATAACAATGCCACCCTCACCCCCTACTTACAGCACTGGGAAGCAGGTCATTAGAGGCACTCCCCTCACCTCCCCCTTACACGCACTGTGAGCTGTAAATAAGCAATGCCATCCTCAGCCCCCTACTGTACGAGCAGTCACTGGGATGCAGTAACGACTAATCCATGCCA
>WSYH01003291.1:7034-69771 GCA_036426205.1 Ascaphus truei
CTGATCGGGGGGATCGACAGGTGGCCCTCCACAACTGCTGCGCGTGTGGGAGAAGGAGGACCGTGTAAGTGCGCAAGGGGGGGGGAAATCTGAGCAGGGGGGATCGGAGCAGGTGCCCTCCTCCGAAACTGCTACCCGGTGTGGGGAGGAGGCCGTGTAAGTGCACGGGGGGGCGGAGCAGGGGGGATTGGAGCAGGTACCCTCCACAACTGCTGCCGGTGTGGAGGAGGAGGAGAGGCGGAAATGAGGTTCTCTCCCATCCCACCCAAATTCGTTCTTTTATATATCCCCCAAGCCTCTTATACCCCCTCCCACCCCCCCCCCATCCCCCACTCCTCTTATACCCTCTCCCCCCCGGAGCGCTGCTTACCGCCGCGCCGCCCTGGTGATACTCAGGTCCTTAATCACCTCAGGCGGCTGCTGCCACACACAGACAGTGACACACAAACCCTGCCCTGACAGGACGGGACAGCGACAGTGACCACACACACACACACACACACAGTGACACCACAGTGACAGTGACACACACACAGTGACAGTGGCACACACAGTGACAGTGAGACACACACACACGATGACAGTGAGAACACACACACACACACAGTGACAGTGACAGTGACACACACACCACAGTGACAGAGACAGTGAGACACACACAGAGACAGTAGACACACACACAGAGACATGAGACACACCACAGAGACAGTGAGACACACACACAAAGACAGTGAGACACACACACAAAGACATTGAGACACACACACAAAGACAGTGAGACACACGACCAAAACATGAGACACACAAGACAGTGATACACCACACAAAGACATGAGACACACACACATACACAACACACACACACAGTGCCAGACACAACACACAGTGCAGTGCCAGATACCACAGTGACAGTGCCAGACACACACAGTGCCCAGTGACAGTGCCAGACACACACAGTGACAGTGCCAGACACACACAGTGACAGTGCCAGAAACACACACAGTGACAGTGCCAGACACACACAGTGCCAGACACACACAGTGCCAGACACACACACACAGTGACATTGACACACACACACAGTGATAGAGAGACACACACAGTGACACAGTGACACACACACACACACACACACACAGTGACACACACACACAGTGACAGGGACAGACACACACAGTGACACACACAATAAGCCCACCTCTGCAAACACACAAAAATAAGGCCTCTCCCCCCTTGGGGTGGGTAAGGTGTCTGGGAGGGGGTGTAAGGGGGCATGTGGGTTACCTGGGGCCCGTGGATGGGCTGCTGGAGCTGCATAGGTAGCCATTGCAGCTGAGAGACTGGCAGGCCCGCGGAGCCTAAAGGGAGGGACAGAGGGGTGGAGCCTAAGGAGCCCGGCATTACTGGAGGAGAGAAGGGAGGGGGGGCAGTGCTGTAGGAAGAGGCGGGCCAAAAAAAAACAATTCATGCAGGCTTGCTTCCCAGGGGCCGGACCAAATGATTTCAGGCCCGCGGGCCGGACGTTCCCCACCCCTGGTTTATATCAACAAAGCACTTACTGTACACCGGGATTCATAGAGCTCCGATAAGAGTCATCAGAGCTCAATCCACAATGCAGTTAAATCTGAAACAGCTTCCATAACTCTTTTTTGTATTACCTCTTGCTCAGGTTTTAATGCACGCTTTTCGCAGCTCCATTTAAACAAATGAAGCCGCGAGTACCAACATTGTGTAATTTTGCATACAAGAACTGTAGCGCAACGTTGCATGTAACTATGAAATAATGGGCGTAATAACCCCTTTTACACTACTATTAGCCTCTTTCAAATGTTTATATAGTCTACTGAATTAATGTTTCTTAAAGAAACATGGATAAAGAGGGGTTGTAGGGAACTTTATGATCCACCACTATGTCAAACAGTCGACTTGATTTACATGTTTCCAAAATTTGACTCAACAAGAGAAAACCCGTGTGCATTCAATAATGAAAACAGACTTATTGGTAAATAGGCTTAGAGATTCTCCTTGTGATTTTATTATTTCTTCTCCATGAGGTTGCCACAAACAGCTTGTCTGAGCAGGGAGCCTTCTAGCCAGCGACTGCACAACTGAAAGCATTTACATAGAAGCAACAACCGTGTATGAGCTCCAAGAGTGTGTGTCAATAATGCCAGACAGGGCAAAATCAATACTCAGATAAGTCGCTTAATGGAGTTGACACCGGAAGTATGGGTTAAAGGACTGTGATGTAAAAAACCAAACGCTTGGTAACGGGTGAAGCAAGAGAGGGCTAACACAATGGGGACAGACGGGTACTCACTCAGTCTCCCCAGCCCCGGCTGTTTCCTGCCCGGTGTGGAGTACAAGTTACTCACAAGGGATCACCGCTCTGCTCCCCCTCCTTCCAGCTACAGTCCTGACGCTGCTTCAGAAGCGTCACCCTCTGCGTCTGCATCCGGTGGTGAACGCTGATCCTCTCACGTGACAACAGGAAAGGGTAAGGATCGATGGTCCATCCGCTCCGTGAAAAAAGTTAAGAACTCACCAGCAAATGAGGTTAAAAAATCTTACTTTATTAAACTACACAAAAAACATAGAAAAAACTACTCTCCACGTGTTTCACGCCTACTATGGCGCTTTTCAAGGAGTGCTCCTTGAAAAGCGCAATAGTAGGCGTGAAACGCGTGGAGATTTGTTCTATGTTTTTTGTGTAGTTTAATAAAGTAAGATTTTTTAACCTCATTTGCTGGCGAGTTCTTAACTTTTTTCACGGAGCGGATGGACCATCGATCCTTACCCTTTCCTGTTGAAAGCATTTACAGCCTATATAGAAATGACATGGGATAGCCTATTGGGTAAAGTTCCCACTACCAAATTAAATGCTACCCGTTTGGGTATTAGACCAACATTTAGCGGTTTTTGACTTTACAAAATTGGACTTAATTTCCCATTTAATCAAAGAGAATGAGATAGTCTTGAGATATAATATCGGCATTCCTGACTTGAGCCAAAAATCAATCCACTTTTTAATAATTGGTAAATCCTAATTCAAGACTCATGAGACTGATCAGCTCTTAAAAAATATACAGATCAAGACCGTGGGTGCTGCGGATCCACTTATAGATATGCTGGGTAAATCTGGAAAAGAAGGTGAAGATACTTTAAGCTCCCTCACTCCATTATGGCAGCATTTAAAAATCACTCTGATCCAAGTCATCAGTACTGCCAAAATAATTAATTGTCTGGCTTTCAACTATGGCAATATTAGAAGATCCATATGGCTTAAATTTTCTGGATTGGCTACCATAGCCCCGAAGCTACAGAATTTCCAGATTTAGAGACTTCACATTTATTTGACCCCAATTTCACTCATGATATTAAATTCAGATACAAGGCCCGGGAAATTGTTTTCAAAATTTAGGGGAAATCTTAGAGGTTACCACAAAACTCCTTTGATGAAATGGGCTGCTGGGCTCCCAAAACAATGCCAAGTCCTGACCTGCTACCCATTCTTGTCAGATTTGTATGTGGAGAATCCATTGTTAATGTTGGACACATGGGAGATGCCTGTGTAAAACATACAGTATATGTTGGGAATTTGAACTAGTTTTGTATAGCTCTGTTGGTGAGATTGTAGCCACTCAGGGGTTAACTGGACTTACTCTGGTAAACGTGTCTATAATTAATGAAGAACTGTATCAAAGTTTGGCATTGTATGTGTCATGATTCCCTCCTGCAGTACTCCTCATAGACCTGTAAGGGCGCACAGAGGAGTCAGGTTCTGACCCAGAACTGGTAAGAACTAGAACAGTCCATGAGGCCAGCTGCCATCTTAGTTTGGGTATAAAGCCCCATCTAGTCCGTTAGTCCTTTGCTTGTCAACTTCTTTTTTTAGAGCAGCAGTCTAGTTATTCTCTGTCTCATAGTGCTGCATATTTCCCTGTTCTCTGTTACCTGGCTTTTAGTTCTGCAGATCTACTGTACAGGTTCCCTTTTGCCTATTTCCCCCCTGTTTTTTTCTTTCCCCTGCTACCATTGCTTTAGCATGTAGCACTGTAGTCCACGCAGCTACATTTAACTGGTGTTGTTATTCGCAATTCACTTATAGCCACCTGCCTTTTGTTTGTTTACCTAGCCCCCATAACTTTTTGGTGTCAATATGCACATTTTGCAGACTCCACCCCCCGCCCCCCTCCCGCCAGTTTTATAAGTTTAACAATTATGTTAACCCCTTCATTGCCTTAGCAGTTAGCGGTTAAACCAGACTACCTGGTTTATTGGAGGTAGAGGGGTGAGTGAACAGGGTAGTTGCCCCAGGGTGTGTGATGAGGTCTACAGGAAAAGTTGTGGGAGGGGTTAACCCCTTCATTACCTTAGCGGTAATAACCACTATGGTAATGAAAGGGTTAACCCCTCCCGCTACCCACCCGAGATTCCTAACCATCCACCATTGGTGGCAGCTACCCCCTTCATCCACCTCCTCTTCCCACAATAAACATTACAATACAAACATCAATAGAATGAACAATCCCCAACCCCCCAATACATACAGAACAGTAATGGGTAAAATCCCAAATTATCCATATACGGATAATAGCTCATTTGCTCATTAAAAAATTAAACATAATAAAAACATTACCCAGCCAGCATATAGTAAATAAAAGTTCTACTTATCCCTGCCAGGATGAGGGCCATCCTCGTCCTCCTTGTCTTCCTCTTCTTCAGTGGGCACAAACAGTAAAATAAAAAAACGAACTATTGGCCATTAACCCCTTAAAAACCTTAGCAGTTATTAACTATGGTTATTAAAGGGTTAACCCTCCTGCTACCTAGCCGGGAGACCTAACCACCCTCCCCAGGGCAACTACCCCCACCTCCTCTACCCATTGATTGGCACAGTGGCACACCAATGCCCTGTTGGTATTTTTGCCACTATGGCAGTCAATGTGAAAGCTGCAAATAAAAAAAAACAGCACAAAATAAAAAAGACATACAATTTCAATTTAAATAAATGCCAATAAACCAATTGATTGGCACAGTGGCACACCAATGCCCTATGGACATGGATTGTCACTATGACAGTCAATGGGCAAGCTGCAAAAGAAAAAAACAGCACCAAATAAAGATATTCAATTTAAAAAAATGCCAATAAACCAATTGATTGGCACAGTTACACACCCATGCCCTATGGGCATGGGTTGCCACTATGGTAGTCAATGAGCAAGATGCAAATAAAAAAACAAGCAGCAAATAAAAGACAATTCCTTTGAATAAAATGAAATGCCAATACATATGCCCACCTAAAAAATACACAATGAAATAAAATACAATAAGTTTCTTACTTTTAATGTCTTCGCCCTCTGAATCTGACTCCAGGAGCAAATGCAGCAACTTTTGGTGCACGATGCAATGCTCCTCAACAGACGATGGTTCTGCATTAAATTCTTCTTCTTCTTCCTTCTTTCTTTCTTTGTAATCCAATGGGGGGCGGATGTGTTCTCATCATCTTCTTGGGCTCAAATGAGATGGGACAGGCCTTATACAAGGCCTGTGATGTCACATTTGAGTGTCAAATGGTACACCCCCAATCCAATTGGCTGTAGTACCATGTGACAGGTTCCCTTTTTTAAGGATGTTACATCATGAAAAGGGAGGTAAACTAGCCAATCAGGAAGCCTATGCTTCCCTTCCTTTAAGATGTCACCAGAAAAAAATGGCTGCCATCACATGGTACTACAACCAATTGGATTGGGAAAGATACCATGTAAGTATATCTACCTATCCGATTGGTTGTAGTATCATGTGATGCAACCATTTTTTTAAAGGATGTGTCATCATCCCTTTAAGATGATGTCACATCCTTTAAAAAAACATACTGTCACATGGTACTTCAGCCAATCGGATTGGAAGTGTACCATTTTACACAGAAATGTGACGTCACAGACTCATTTGAGCCCAAGAAGACGACGGGAGCAACCCCCACACCCCCCCCCCCCCCCATTGGATTACAAAGAAGGGCAGAAAGAAGAAGAAAAGGACTAGAGAACTTACCGGAGGACCATCGGCTGCTGAAGAGCATTGCGTAGTGGACCAAGAGTTGCTGCTGGAGTCGGATTCAGAGGGTAAAGACATCAAAAGCAACAAACACACGATTGTATTTTATTGTGTATTTTTTTTTAGGTTGGCAATTGCATTGGCCTTTTTTTCATTCAAATGTAATGTCTTTTATTTGGTACTTGTTTTTTCATTTGCAGCTTGCCCATTGGCTGCCATAATGGCAACCCATGCCCATTGGGCATAGGTGTGCCACTGTGCCAATCAATTCTTTTATTGGCATTTTTGTTGACTGAAATTTAATGTCTTTTATTTGGTGCTGTTTTTTTTTATTTGTAGCTTTCACATTGACTTCCACAGTGGAGAGGAGGTGGGTGAAGGTGGTAGTTGCAACTGTTACTACTGATAAGGTAATGAAGCAGCAAACCCCTCACGCAACCTTCCTGGTAGACCTAACCACCCACCCTGGGTCAACTACCCCGTTCACTCACCACCTCTAACCCCAATAAACCAGGTAGTCTGGCTTACCCCCTACATTGCCTTAGCGGTTAGATGCTAAGGTAATGAGGCTGCTTTTATTTTATTAACATTGTATTGTAGCAGGGTGTCTCCGGAGCTGAGTTGCATTGATTTCAGGTCATCTGCCATCACAGTCTCCATGGATAATGAATTTCACATTTTCACAGCCCTTACGGTAAAGAACCCTGTAAGAGACGTGTTCAGAGGTATGCAATGGAGACTGTTTTAAGGTGAAATTAAAAAAAGGCTTTATTGCGCCTGTAGCTTTAAACACAGCAAACATGCAAAGCAGCAAACAAAATCCGCTCCACTCTGGAGTATATATACACTTGTGATCCAGTTCTCTTTTATTGCGTGGTTAGCCCAGCGATTCACAAGCCCAAATCATAGAGACATTCATATATATATAGATAGACATAGATAATAGTCTTATAAGAAAAGTCTTATCTGTTAGCTGGGTTGCTGTAGGGGAAGCTTCTCTGCTCTCTTGGATCCGCACCCTTGTGTGCTAAGGCAATGTCAGGCTCCAAGTTTAGAATCTTTTCCCCTTTTGTCTTGTTGTCAGCTTGCCGCTCAAGACATCTGTCCTTCCTTGGTTCAGCCCAGTTGTGGACTAAGGAATCGCCCTTCCTGTCTCAGAGGCTGGCTTTTTCTAACACCTGTAATCAACCAGGTGGTGTTAGTTAATTGCCTACCAGCAGTTAACCACCACACTGCTGGATTAGAGGCACATTTGTGAACAGGGATAAGTCCCCTGTTACAAACCTTTCTTTTGTTGCTGGTGAAATCTCCTTTCCTCCAACCTTAAGGGAGGACGAGTCCTTTGTACTGTCCTTGGGATAAATAGTTCTTTTGAAAGTTCCTTGTACTGTCCCTGGATATTTTTGTATATAGCTATCATATCCATTCTTAGACGCCTCTTTTCTAATGTAAATAAATCTAATTTAGTTAGCCTCTCCTCATACGTTAGATTGTCCATCCCCTTTATTAATTTGGTGGCTCTTCTCTGCACTCTCTCTAGTTCCATAATGTCTTTTCTAAGGAGTGGTGCCAAAATTTTTACTCCATATACAAGGTGTGGTCCTACTAATGCGTTATAAAGGGGCATTATTATGTTTACTTCCCTTCCATCCATTGCCCGTTTAATATAAGATAAGATCTTGTTTGCCTTTGCAACTACTGCATGACTTTGGGCACTATTGTTAAGCCTGCTCTCTACCAGCACTCCTAAATCCTTCTCCATCAAGAATTCCCCTAATTTATTCCCATTTAATTTGTAAGTTGCCTGTTTATTCTTGCTTCCCAAATTCATAACCTTACATTTATCTATATTAAACCTCATCTGCCATTTAACTGCCCAAGTTTCCAGTCTCTCCATGTCCTTCTGTAGAGAAATTACATCCTGCTCTGATTCTACTACCTTACACAATTTAGTGTCATCAGCAAAGATGGAGACTTTGCTCTCGATGCCAACCTCAAGGTCATTAATAAACAAGTTAAAAAGCAGGGGTCCCAGTACCGATCCCTGAGGTACTCCACTCACGACTTAAGCCCAACCTGAAAAAGTTCCATTTATGACAACCCTCTGTTGTTTATCCTTCAACCAGTTTTCAATCCAGGTGCATATATTTTTATTGAGTCCAATTTGCTTTATTTTGTACACCAACCACGTGTGGAACCGTATCAAAAGCCTTTGCAAAATCTAAGTAGACTATATCAACTGCATTACCCTTGTCTAAAACCCTACTTAACTCCTCAAAGAAACTTATAAGGTTAGTTTGGCATGATCTATCCTTCATAAATCCATGAAGACTATTACTAATAATTTTGTTTTCCATTAGGTATTCCTGAATATTATCCCGTATTAAACCTTCAAGTAGCTTCCCAATTATTGAAGTCAGGCTTACAGGTCTGTAATTCCCCGTTTGTGATCTAGCTTCCTTTTTAAAAATAGGCACCACATCTGCTTTATGCCAATCTTGTGGTACTGGAAATGGTCCTTGAATATTAACTGTAAGGGTTTGGCTATTACTGAACATAGCTCCTTCAGAACTCTTGGATGTATGTCATCATGGCCAGGTGCCTTATTTACTTACATTTTATAAAGCCGCCTACGAACTTAACCAATTGTTCATTAATATAGAGGTTGTGGCTTCCTCCTGCGGCACTACTATTGAAATTGATTCTTCCCTGGTAAACACAGAGGCAAAGAATTTGTTTAATACCTCTGCTTTTTCCTTATCTCCAATAATCTGCCTGCCCATCTCACACGGAAAGGATCCTATATTTTCTTTTCTTATTTTTTTGTTATTAAGGTACTTAAAGAACTTTATAGGGTTGACCTTACTTTCTATTGCAATCCTTTATTCATTATCCATTTTTTGCTAATTTAATTACCCTTTTGCAATTTTTGTTACATCCCTTATAATTCTGATATGCTGCCACCGTCGTTTCTAACTTCAAGAATTTAAACACCTGCCTCTTCTTTTCGATTTCCTCTCCTACCTGTTTATTTAGCCACATTGGTTTTGACTTATTTCTTTTATACTTATGTAGTCCTATTTCCTTCTGACACAGTTACTACCAATGCTGTCTAACCTGCTGGCTCGCAGGGCCTGAGCCTCTGCCACGGAGAGCATGGGGGCAATAAATATATATATATATATATATATAATATATATATATATATATATATATATATATATATATATATAAATATATATATAATATGAGCTGTTTGGGCCAATATTACTCGCCTGGGGGTAATCAACCTTGCCTTACCAAGTGCAGCGCCTCCACCTGTGACGGCTCCCAGCAGAGCGGGAGTTGTTCCTCACAGGACAATAATACAATACTACTCACAAAACATCTAAAAGAAACAGTAGCTTTACTGCGGTAACCACAACCATGCACGTCATTCCACTCAATGTTACTCTTCAAGGAGATACAATAACTAACGCGTCTCACAGGACGCAACCCTTCACGGTGTTCCCACACCACAAACCCCCCAAAGTAAATGAATGTGTGTGTGTGTGTGACTGAGCAGCCACTTGTATGAATGATATTATAGTTGGTGCACTTAATGGATGTTACCTGCCGAGCGCTCCTGCGCTCGGGCCTGCAAACAGACTTCGCAAAGGATCCGACGACGCAGATCTGCTTGTGGTACCTTCCGGGGCGATCCCACCCGGTTGGCTGATGATGTGCTTGAAGAGGTCTGGTCCCAAACCTCTGTGATGGTGACACGACAGTCTTTAGGTCTTGACACTGCTCTCACTAATGTGACAGGTTCCTATTCTAGGGCCTGTCCCTGCATTAACTCTAACTGACTGTGACTCGGGGCATACCTGGGCCTGGGGGTATTCGGGCCTAGTGTAGAGGCTACTTGCCTCTCTACACGCAGAGCTCCTACCTCTTCCCCTTCCTGGTCTTCTCTGCCTAACATGCTCCCCTGCGCAACCTCCTATATCTTCCTGCCACGATCCTGTCGCCCTACAGTATTGGCTCCCTGGCGTCACCTGGTCTGGCTGAAGCTCATGGGACTCGTAGTCCCCTGCTTTAACCCTCCTCTGGTTGGTTCATGCTTTGCATGCTACTGCCACCACTTGCTGTGCATGCGCGACCTTTCTTCCATTGCCGTCGCCTACGGAACTCCCAGCGCAGCGCGAGAACCAAAATGGCGGCACCCTGAACACTTGGGCCACCGCGGCGCCTCCGGTGCACCGGCGCATATCCGCTCTCAACTCTGAAGCGGCAGCCATCTTGCCACGACCCTTCCCGGAGCCGCGCGGGAAGCTTAATGGCTTTCGCGCGCTTCAGCTCTGACGTCATCACCTCACGCCTTTCTATCGCGAGATCTTGGACGCCTCCAGATGATGTCGGGCTTGACGAGATTCAACATGGAGGTCCAGGACCAAGCCACTACCGATTCAGAGCAGACCCAGGAGGGAGATGAATCGGAGGAGTCTATCCCAGTCATTCAACACAGTGCGAAGTACAAGACAACCTAACACAACATACATGAACACTATAGCATTAAATAAATTGAGTACCTTCATAAGACTTCAAGCTTCTCACACACTTTCTACACCCTACATGTTCTTGCCCGTCTTCTATCCTAATTACCTCAGGAACTAAAATTTGTGGAGATCAATAATTGTATATTTGTGCATAATAGGAAGAAAAAGAGAAATCATAGATAGGGGTTTTCTGAAGTATGAAAAGAGTAGTAAATACCACTGATATACAATAACGTAATACCCAATGGCCTAATATTGTTGGGTTATTTTAAAATACTAATATTGTAACATTCTAATATAATTCCCTAATATTCCCAAATAGCATTAGTTTTAAAGGTAGAAGGTTTATATAGTAATAATGATAGAATCCATAGAGACGAAGTGACTCACCTAGTATAAATATTAACAAAAATATACATAAATATATTCAGTAGTTCATACAGTTGAGAAGTTTATACTATCAATGCTTTGACTAATTATGTACGCTTTTGAAACTAACATGTATATGTAACATACATATTCTAACCATTATAGGAGGGTCAAATGTACAGTTATAACAGAGGGCAAGCATAGAGGTTCCTACACAGACACAGGGATTACATAGGTATTACACAGGGTGGAGAGTACACCTAAGGGGCATATTTATACTTAAAGGTAGAAGAACTATATTAAAGCTATATGGTTTAAACTGTATGGCCCTCAGGTAATCGTTATAATCACTATATATATATATATATATATAGGTTACAGATGTTATTTATTTAAGTGTTGTACGTTACGTGATATCTAATTATTCCTGAACTGTTATATACAGGTAAAAGAAGTGTTACACAGGTGTTAACGTAAGAAATATAAGCAAGTGATGTCTGCCACAGAAGCATACTAGACGGCGCACTAGTTAAACGGGTTATGTAGGTTAGATAGGGTATATAGAAGATGTATATAAGGAAGAGGAAAAAAAATACAAATTAGTACAAAAATCAAAAAGTACATGCATCAAAATACTCAAAGTAATAGCAATAATACTAATGATAATAATAAATGATTGGCCCACTTAAATCATGCATGTCGTTATTATGTTTAAAACTTTCAATTACATTGTGAGTGCACATTTTGAAACATGGAGAGTGAAAAAAGTAATTTTCCTGGATTGTAAGGGCCAAATTGATTGTGCGTCTTACAATCAATGGCGTCTTACAATCGAGGAAATACGGTATATCATTTGGCTGGAATTCTGTGCTCACTACACCGCAAATATCCTTTTCTACGAGAGCTACTGAAATGGTTCAACTTCGGTTTTGAGTTGAGATTTGTAGTATGTTCTATCTTTGTTTATACTTTTTTTATCACGTGATCTTAATTATTAAACCAAGTATGTATTATTCACTAATCACTAGTGTATTCATTCACAGTTATATTTATTTATGATTACTTTAAATCACGAGTTGAATTTATTTTATCTACAGTAGTCACCCAACACGTTTTTTTTTATGCTTGCTTATAATTTGTATTGAATCACAATAGTTTTAAAAAGTGGTTCAAACAAATAGATCAGAATTTAGTGGTCATTAGATTGTGAGACTCCAATCTTAGGAGTCCACATTGAGTGCCCTATTACCATTTTTTCTAATATATTATCGACCTAAAATGTGACAAACCATTTGCCCTCCATCAGCCTGAAACCTAAACTTTCCATAACTAAAACAACTATTTAACAATACTAAATAACAGCTCTAATTAACCCTTTCTTAATCCTTGGGCTGCAACAGATCAACCACTTTTAATTTATTGCAAAGTTTAACAAAGTAGAATAAAAAACTTAAGGGAGGAAATAATGCTCCTACTGCTTGCCCGGTAAGTGGCTTTCTTGTCCCCTCACACTTTTATTTAAACCCTCAAAATTCAGCGCAAATTCCCACTGCCTCATGCTGCAGACAGGTTTCCCGGGACAAGTTATGACTGCCCACCCCCCATGTCGGTGGTCTTGCGAGCCTCGACCATTTCCCACCTCACGAGCCTCCTCTATTTCCTCCCCCCGCCCTCTTTCCATGTATTTCTCTCCCCTCCATCTCACTCCCTCTCTTCCTCACTCACCCCTCTCTTCGCAATCTCCCCCCTTCATCAATTACCGCACTCACTCAATCCCTACCCCCCGCATGTATTTATTTACCCTCCATCTCACTCTTACTACCTCTTTTCCTCCCTCTCTCCTTTCACTCTCCCCCTCCATCATACCCCACTCACTCAATCCCCCCTCCTCACACTCATTCCCTCTCCCCCAACACAGACAATCCCCCCACAAAATACATACCAAAAATACCCCACCCCCAAATACATATAAAAGAACCCATACCACCCGCTAAATAGATATAAAAGGACCCCCCAGCGCCCCAAACATATATAAAAGAACCCCCCAAATACATGTGTAGCAGGCTTCCCCCTAGCCCCCTTACCACCGCGGTAGCTTTTACAGGATCGCGTGTGCGCAGTAAAGATAGCGCAGGCGGTCCCAATGCTACAGAGGTCCTGAGTGGACTACAATTCCCAGCAGCCTCTGGGGATTGCCCTTTCCTCCACATCACGGCAGCCAGCCAGCAAATAGGGTTTTGCAGCTTCTCCTGTGGAGGAAGGCTACAATGTTGCGGGGACCACGTTGTCAGTTGGAGCTGGAAGCAGGAAGGGGGAGGCAGGGTGTAGGGAGCAAGTGGCTCCTACACCAGGTAAGGTAGATCCCTGGGTCCCAGGCAGGCCCAAATCCCTGTTAGGGTAGTGGGTAGGTACTGAGGGACGGCCCCTAGGTTAGGGACTCTGCCCTTAGGTGTGAGTGTGCAGTCTTGTCAGTGACACGGGTGGTAGTGCTCTTGACCAAGGAGGCGCGAGCCTCCCCCCCCCCTCTCCTATGAACCCTCTACATAAAGACATACAAATAACAAGAGGACACATATATGGAGGTAAAAGGCCGCGGCTTATTTATTAACACAAATGGGGATAGCGTACCACCTGTCCGCGCCAGAATGCTCAGAGCTGTGCAACGCAAAGGGGGCACCCGGAAGTACGTCCCGTGACCTGCCCCCTCGCTTCAAACCCCCCGATAACCAGCCCCGAGCCACTTCTGGGGGACAAGCACCTACCCCCCCCCCCCAACTGCCTCCACCAACGGGCCTGTTTAACCCCCTTAAAATCAGACCCGTACCGCCATACCCCTTATGACCTCTTCCAACCCTTCCTGTAACTCATTATTAAACATGTCCACCCCCACATCCGACAACTGTACCCCATCTTCCCTAAACCATCCACCCAATTTAAAACTAAACTGCGGGTGACGAATGACCCAACCCCCACATTGAACCAAGAAATTCCCCACCTTCCTGTTTAACCTCTTCCTCATCTTGTTAACTCTCCCCGGGATATGCGCACCTTTCCAAACCAACCTGCATATTATCTCGGACAAAACTAATTGCACCCCTGGCCAAAACGTTAACATGTGCGCCAAATCTTGCTTAATCTGCTGGAATAAATCAATCGACCGCAATTTTGCCACATCATTACCCCCAACATGAATAATGATGATGTCCGGTGCCCTCCTACCCCTGGCCCTAGAAATTAGCAGTGGAAAAAGCAGTCCCCACCGCATCCCTCTCATCCCCCACCACGATACCTCCACCTGCTCCATACTCAAACCTAAATTCTTTCTGTAGGGGCGCGAATTCGCCCTCTTCCCCGCCCAGTGTACCATTGAATCTCCCACGATCCAAATTACCACGAAATCTGAGGAGGCAAAGACATGGTGGGAAAAAAAGAAAAACAACGGCAGAGTGTTTACTCTAGCGCAACATTCTCCCCTACCAAATCCGGCCTGATGTATGTCCGGTAACTGTCTGACTTCCAGCGCCCAATCCTCCGTATCTTTGCTACCGCGAGCCCTACGCGTGCTGCTTCCGTCGCTGCCCCAATGCGAAAAGAATGCGTTCCATACTGCCCCCCTTCTAACCCTTGCTGCTTGAGACACATCCGAAAGACCCGCAAATATTGGAACCTTGACAATGCCCCCCCATTCTTGTGCACTAACAGTGTACCCCCCCTTGTTCTGGCCTAATGGCCAAATAATCTTCCAACGCTTTTACTGGGCACACCACACTTCCAGGTAAGCCCTTCAACAAGATCCACGCTCCCTTTCCTTTCTGATCCGTTTTAGACCTCCGTACCAGCAACCTCACCAAACATTCTCCTAAACTTACGTCAGCCCGCTGCAAGCCACCCCCTCCTTTCTTGGATACACAAACCAATTCACCTGCTCGCAGAGCTGCAAAAAATGCTATGATGAATGTGGCCTTAAAAAGTACTGCCTCAAAACTGGAAGAGCATACCCCGTCTGTGGCCCGCAACAAGCCTTCCAAAATTACCGGCGTCACTGGTCTTCTGCCATCCCTGCTAGTTATCCCTTTAACCATACCTGCTAGCACCTTCCTTACCACAAAACACTTGGACACATCAACCCTACCATTCAGCCTAAGGAAGAACGATATACCCACCATCTTTCTCCCTATGGATCCACCAGCTAAACCCTTGTCCCTCAAACTCATCATAAGCCCAGCAAAATGTCTACCTCCGAGATCTTTCCTCCCGCCATCCTTTCTGCCTCCCGAAATTCTCGCCAAGCAGCCACATAAGCACCCCACGTACTCGGGGCGAGTGAAGCCTTGATTAAATCAATCACACCTCCATCACCAGATCCCACAAGACTGCTGGGCACCGTTCGCCCTGGGTCTCCGCCCCCGGTGCCAACCTCCGAAACAGCTCCATCTGCAAACGTGATAATGCATCAGCAATGTTGTTCTCCACCCCAGGAACGTGCCTAGCCTTGAAACCTATATTAAGCTGTAAACACCTTAACACAAAATGCCTCAACAGAACCAACTGCCTCCACCACACCCAAGTTGTCGGACCAAAACGTTACCTCCCTGTTAGCAAACTTGTCCCCCCAAATATATACAGCCACTAGTAAAGGGAAAAGTTCCAAAAATGTCAGATTCCTGATAAGCTGAATCCCTCGCCAATCCTCTGGCCATTCCTCCGCACACCAAGCTCCATTAAAATATGCACCAAACCCTACTGACCCAGCCGCATCCGTAAATAGCTGCAGCTCAGCGTTCCGCGCTGGACGCCCCCTCCACAACGTCCTCCCATTGTAACTCTGTAAGAATTTTAGCCACACCGCCAAATCCTTCCAAATATCTGTTGTGACCCGAATGAAGTGGTTGGGACGCCTTACCCCCGCTGTAGCTGCTGACAAACGCCTGGAAAACACCCTTCCCATAGGCATAATGCGAGCTGCAAACACCAAATGGCCCATCAAAACCTGAAACTGTCTTAATAAGGCCTTCCTAAGAAGCATGAAATCCTTTATCATACTCTCCAAAACAACTAACTTCTCAGGAGGTAACCTATATTCCCTGTTCACTGAATCAATTACTATGCCCAGAAAACTGAGAGTGGTTGTGGGTGCCACTGTTTTTTCATTCGCCAAAGGAACCCCAAATTCGCGCGCCATGGCTGAAAATTGAAAAAGCCACCTTGCGCACAAATCAGACCCCTGTGGACCAACGAAAAGGAAATCATCCAAATAATGTATGATCCCTGCTACCTGCACCCTTTTGCGGACCACCCACTCCAAAAATGTGCTGAATGTTTCAAAATAAAAACAAGACAATGCACAACCCATAGGTAAACAAAGGTCAACAAAATAACGCCCTTCCAACATACAGCCCAATAAATGAAAACAATCTGGATGTACCGGCAAGAGTCTGAAAGCTAACTAAACCCAACGGTGACACCCTAAGATTTTTCAGGGGCGGGGAAAGGAAAGGACCCGCCATTCTGCCCAACTCAATCTCTTTATCAATTTTTTCTTTTGCCACATCCCCATTCAACCTGACCGATTTCAAATTCCTCTCGCGCCCCGATCCCTCCTGATACTCAAAAGGGATCCTGAATCCTTCCCTAAACCCCTCTCGTAATAAGCTAGCTGCCCGTCTATTGGGGTATTTTTCCAGCCAAGGCGCCATTGCCTCTGCTGAAACTGGCGTTCCCGCCTTCCTGAACAGCCTGCTGTCCTGCTCCCTTGAAACCCTTACTATCTTTCTTAAAGCACTTTGATTTGAGATGCTGAGCCCCACACCCAGCGCAAGTATGCTGGAATCTACAATTCTCAAATCTGCATGTTGACTCGTTGTAACCCCAACATACCCCCGACTGCTTCCCACCTGCACGCCCTCTCCCTGATGTGCGCACCTGAAAATGCTCCCACCAGACCCCTTTGAGGCTATTTGACCCACGAAAGGACGACCCCCCTCCCCCTGAAATATGCTCCAAGTACAAATCCACATCCTTACAATTCCATGTAACCACACCCTTATTAGCTTGCCTAAACTCCACATCATAGGCCCACCATCCCATACCCCCGTGTTTCTGAAACGCTTTTCTAATCGTATCCTGATACTTAAAAAGCGCCGAGCATAATTGCGGATCCTTTTCCCCCGCAACGCCCGCCAAAATCCCAAATGCCTGCGACCAATTACTGAACGTGCGAGGAAAAAGACGCTTTTCCACAACCTCCTTTTTAGCCTTCCCCTTCTTTTCGGATTTAGCTACCGCTTCATTGTACCCCGGAAGCAATGACAAAATCTCAACGTAATCACCCGCCCAAATCTTTTCCTTTACTTCCTTTGACAAATGCACGCCTAAGGAACGTGATATGGTTGTACATGAGTCCCCATAGGCCACATCCGGCAGCCTTTTTGAACCTGCCAATGGCCTTCCGAGCCCTGTCCCCTGCCCAGCACCTGAATTCACCACCGGATGCTCACCTAACAAACTAACTACTGCTGTTGAATCAGCTCCTTTTCCCGCCACCTGCACTGGCAATGCTGTGGCCGATGCTAACTCATCTTGAATAACTTTCGGCACTGTGCTAAGGGTACAACCTACTGTACTCTCCACACCCAAAGACACCTGAGCCACCTCTCCACCCACTGTTCCACGGTTGCTCCCCCCGTCAAGTACTGAATCTGACCCTCCCTGCCGTTCGCTGACCTTGCCATGACACACCACGCTTTGCTTAGTGGATAATAACGTTGTCATCGGCAATAAAGCTAACTGAACGCCCTTAACCACCGCACTAATCATTCTTGCCTTGGCATCGCCCGCTAACCCCAACTCCAACACCTGTGGCCCAGGGGAGCTAACAATGCCCGGCAAGGTAACACCCTTATTTCCCAAACAAGCAACTCTTTTTCGCTTACCCTTCGATGCCCCAGTCCCCGGCGGTGTTTTGAACCGCCTGTCGAGACCTGCCCCAAGACCCTTGTCCTCCAAGCCTCTGACAGCAAGCTCAACCCGAGGCCCGGACCGCTTGCGAGCTGTGGACGACGTACCAGCGCCACTAGAGCGAGGTCGACCGCGTCCCGGCCGTTCCAGATTTACCTGTAAATGAGGAAGCAAATATTAAACCCCCAATTAGGCTAACCTTTATTCCTGAATAAACTCTTTTTTTAATTTTTTTTTAATTTATTTAACAACCATTCTTTGCCAGCCTTCCTTTCACCAGTATCCGGCAATGGCGAGCATGACGACCCCCTCCCAACCCCCCCCCCCTTCTTTTTTTTTTTGTGGGGGGAGGGAGGGAACCCTTAGCCGCCTACTACTCGCCTCCATCCAGGCTCTTCTTTTTTATATAAGGTTGGGACCCATGTCCCACCCCTGTTTTTCCAGGGACCCATGTCCCACACCTGTTTTTCCAGGGACCCATGTCCCACCCCTGTTTTTCCAGGGACCCATGTCCCACCCTTGTTTTTCCCAGGGACCCATGTCCCACACCTGTTTTTGTGGGGACCCATCTCCAGGCTCCTCCCAAAAGTCCCTCAGCCTTTAACCAAATAGGGTGTGATTTCCAAAAAACTCTGCCGTGACATACCCTTCTGCACCACCAACGCTTCCCGTGCTCCGTTATTAGGACCCCCTTCATCACTTGATGATGGCCACGCCTCTGGGCAGGTAGCGTGGGAACCGCCCTGTCCTCTCGCGTTTTCACGACTGCCCAAACTTCCTTGATCACTCCCAGCTTTCAGCACTAGTGCACACATCTGCTTCTGAAACCATCCTTCCCCATGGTTGTGCGCCTCCGCCAAAAGCTGCATGGTGCTGACCTGAAAGGACATCGCTACTAGTGCTGTAATTTAGCTGGTTTAATTTCACCACCTAAATCCTGCCAGCAAACTACTCTTGAACTCTTGCCTGGCTGATCTTTCCACGAAAACCAGTTCACTTGAATTAGACTTAGAACCGCTCTTAAGCTGTAATAACACAAAAAATTCCGCATTAATGCTTGTATCCTTAGCACCTTAACGCCCCCCACCTCCATCCCTTAGCGCCCTAACATCCAACCAACCATTGCTGTCATTTTTTTTTTTTTTTTTAAAGTATGATGTCACCCACGACACGAAAAAACTTTAGGATTGGCTTCCAATAACCAAAAACCAAGACCAACCTCAAAAGGCGTTTTTTGTTTTTTTTTGGGCAGCCCCACCTGACCACCTCCCACTGAGTAGAAGAGTGGAAAAGAAAAAAGGGGGGGAAGGAAGAGGGCCAATATCTCCCCGAGGAGGAGGGGAAGGTGTATGTGTTTGAGGATAGGGGGGGGAGGGGGGCAAAAGCCCACCATTCCAGCCAAACAACCAAAATGCCCCCCCCCAGCCGTAACAGCCTTGCCCCCAGCCCCCCCCCGACACCCCCCCAACCCCTGATAATCGTCGGAGACGGAACACGCAAGAAAACTCATGCTCACAAAGACCTTCCCTGCCAGTAGCCCAACCGCACGGCTAAGCGTGGGCTGGGCGAGCCTCTCATCCCCCCCCAGCCACACAAGCGGCACAATAGAGGGACGGAACAGGGGCTCGCAAGCGGCGCCAAGCAAAAAACATCCTCCAAGCCGATGCGCCTTCCTCCACGCATCACCAGGTAGGAGTCACTCTCCTCGTCCTTCTCGCCTCCTCCCCCCGCCGCTGCCGCCAATCAAACAGCGCGCGGAAAACGAAAGGCATGAAAACATCAGCCCTACTTGCAATCCCCCCCACCCCCCCCGAGCACGGCAAAACCAACGACAAGGGGGGGGGGGCGGGGGAGTGCAGGGGGAATGGATAAACATTGAGGAGGCCTAATTATGGGTGTCGTATGTACGCCCACTTCCGTTTGGGAACAGTACAAAACGGCGCTGGGTACTGGTTGGTTGTTCGCCGCCCCTAACGCCTGTCACTTGTGCGTGTATGGGGGGGGTCTCAGACTAGTAAATAATTTCAAACCTACTACTAAATGCAGGAGAAGAGAGGAGAGTGTCCAAACAGTTGAACGCCAAGGAACAAGTGACAGTTGCTTGTTCCTTGGCTCTATTTAAAAAACTAACCGTCCCAACTGCCTTCTCCGATCGCACACGTGACCAACAGCCTGGTTGGGGGTTGGGGGGGCCGCACCCCCCGGTCAATAGCTGTAGCCACCCATGCGGGCTAGGCCAGCTCTAGAGCGTTGACAAGTAGGCACAGTGTGTGTGCACTGCAGTGTAGCTGCAGGTACCGGTTGAGTGCAGTGCGGTTGCTGCAGGTACCGAGTGAGTGCAGTGGGTTGCTGCAGGTTCAGTGTGTGTGCAGTGCGGTTGCTGCAGGTACCGGTTGAGTGCAGTGCGGTTGCTGCAGGTACTGTGTGAGTGCAGTGTGTTTGCTGCAGGTTTAGGTTGAGTAGTCAGAGGGGATCCGGGAGGTGAGGTAGAGAGAGAGAGGTAGTGTGGGTGCAGGGGGTCAGTGACCCACCTGCATAGGCCAGGCTACCCCGTAGGCCCATAGAAGTGTTCCCTGAAGTCACCGAAGGTTGCTGTGCTGCAGGGACACCCTATAGTGGTAGCGAGCATCACCCTTACTGAGTACCAGTTAGGGACAAAGTACAGAGTTGCGGTTGTGGCGAGTCGTTTGGGACCAGACGGCTGGACATTGAGACCCAGGAGGCAGGCCACTGATTCGTCAGACCCTTTGCAAAGTTGTTGCCGGTCACCGCCGTGACCGGAAGGTATTATTACATCAAGTGCACCAACACCGGTCAACAGGCACTGATCCCGCCTTAGGCATAAATCTTTGGGGACACTAGCTAAGTGGCCAAAGGACTGAGCCTATACCAATAGTACTATACATGGACACGGTGTGTAGGGCACACGGTGAGGGAACGGAGACATTGCTCCTGATGATAGTGGCCGAGCCACTAAGGTTATATGAGCATTAGAGTAAGTGTGTAAGATATATGTTATGTTCAGTAAAGCCCTTTGCTATTTCACATCCAGTGTATGTGTTCATTTGTATGTGTCCTGCGAGGAACAATTCTCGCTCTGCTGGGAGCCATTGCAGGTGGAGGCGCTGCACCATATAGTAGCATTAAGAGTAATTCACCCCAGGTTCCCCGTGGCGGAAGCTCAGTCCTCCTTGTTGCCAAACAGGTACAGTACCACACTGATAAGTAGTCAGATACACCTACCCACTCCAATCTCACTTGGGGGGGGGGGGGGGGAAGAGGGCTACACATGTAAAAGAACCTTCCCATCCCCACCAAATACATATAAAGAAGCCCCCAACCATCCCCAAATACATATAAAAGAAGCCCCCACCCTCCCCAATACATAAAAGATGCCATCCACCCCCCAATACATATAAAATAAGCCCCCAAATACAAAGAAAAGAAGCCCCCCACCCCAAATACAAAGAAAAGAGGCCACCCCACCCCCCCAAATACATATAAAAGAAACCCTGCACCCCACCCAAATACATATAAAAGAAGCCCTGCACCCCACCCAAATACATATAGAAGAAGCCTTGCACCCCACCAAAATACATATAAAAAAAACCACCTCCCAAATATATATAAAATAATTCCCCACCCCAAAATACATATAAAAGAACCCCCCCCCCCCCCCCCCCCCAAATGAATATTTTAAAAAGCCACCACCCCAAATACATTTATCTACCTGGGTCAGGCCGGGACTGGTGGCTGCGGGGGGCCCGGCCAGCACTGCTAGTTTGGCCTGACCTGGCTTGGTCCGGCTGCTGGTCCTCTTGCCGCCAGGCCCTGGCTGCGGGCCTCCCTCACTCAATCCCATGCTGAGCTGTTGGTATGTGCTGGGCCGCCCTCTCATGCCAGTGCGGGCCAGAAGCTTAGCCCAGCTTGCTTCTGGCACGTGCCAACGTCAGAGAGTCCCGGCGTGCACCAGCATTTCTAGCTTGGCATTCGACCGAGTGAGGGAGCGGTCCCTAGTTTGGAGAGCCGGGGCCTGGAGGCCAGAGGACTGGAAGCTGTGCCCAGCCAGAGGTCAGGCCCAGCTTGCAGCGCTGACCTGCCAGGCCCCCCACAGCCACTGGGCATGGGACCCCTGCCCCAGCTCTCCCCCCCTGTCAGGGCCTGATCTCAGCAACACAGGGGTTACAGACCTGCCTAAGACATGTGAATGTGCTCACAAGTGATCTTTTTATTGGCTACATGCTATACGGTGGAGATTTCTTGTCGCCTTTTTCACCCACCATAACTTAAAATGTATATGGTAAATCCTACAGCCTTGAAAATTGCAAAGCCAGTACAACAACCTCACACTGATGAGACCCATTAATGTCGAAACATGTCTGTGAGTGGTTTCTCTGGCTTTGCATCTGATTTCCCATGCTGTGCTTAAAAGCGAGCACTTGCATATAAGGGTTCCATATAAAATGGATTTGGGGCAAAAGGTGACACGGTGTGCTCATTTGCATGTCATTTCACAGAAGCCCTTGCTACAGTGGAAATTACACTCAAGAGAGAAGATGAATGTTTTTGTTAGCAAGGGGCTTACCCTTTGGGAATTGCCAATGTGCGTTGCTATTTTCTTACTTTTTTCTGGTATCACAGCGTGTTAACTCACAGTTTATATGGCCACACCGTCTGTGGTAGAATTTACCAACAGTGATAGGTTTACTCTGTTTGTACAACAGTAATATATTAAGCTTTATTTGTCAAGTATACAGTTTGGAGTTCGTAGCAGGTCAATTACATCTTTTCTTTCTTTAAAGCAGCGATTACTTTTTTTATGTGGACTGAATAGAAGCGACAAGCTTCTTTTTATATACAGAACAACTATTAGTCATGAGTGTCATTTACTAAAGGAATTACTTAACGCAATGCATCAAGAGTTGCTGTCAAACTATACTGTGTATCAAAGAAGTAGGCAAAATTAAGCAATGCGTCTGGCATGTTTTAAAACATTGCAGTATGCAAGTAATAAATAATATTATATAGCAGGTCAAATTATTTAAAAACATTAAAACCTACAGATTTTATTAAAGATTCATTTCAACAAAATCAGTTCTTACTGAAGTACATTGAGAGAATACAGTATGTAATGCCTAGCTTTATATTAAGGTTGTATACATTTTACATACTTTCATGGCCATATAATAAGGAAATAAGCACAAAGTGAACATTTTGATGCATTCACTGTTATTGTTAAAGCCTGTAATTGTTGTAGTATGGACAGATTCCTACTCGTCTGATGTTACAAGTTTGCTGTCACTATGACTTTATTAGCCTAGTAGAACAGTTCCTAACTAATGTCCTTAAGAAAAACTCTCAATCATTTAGGCTCTATTACATTGGCAACAAGATAGTACACAACCCCAGCGCTAAACCCCACATTCGATTCTGTGAATAATGTTAATACATATAATAATCTGAAAATAAATAAATCCCAATCTCCGCATGTAGCAGGGTAGTCCTCCTCACCTTTGGGTGAGTTGTCCAGCTCCGCTGACTGACTCTGAGGAGGTGCGTTGCCTCTGTTGTGGTTGGCAGGGTTGGGAGGATAGAACTTTGCCTTGGTAATACGGAGGTGCGGTGGCCATTTTGTGATTGGCAAAGACTGGAACAGAAAAACAGGATATCCTCTGGAGGGGCAGGATATCCTCTGGTGACTGGAGGTCAGCAAGTCAGAGCTGCCAGGGACGCGGAGCTGAGAGAACAAGAAATGCAACAAAGTGCAAGTGGTCGGCGCAGTGATATAAAACAAATATTAGTGCCTTTTAAATGTGAATATACCTGAATATAACAATTAAATCAAGTGCAAAATTAAATAGTGAAAAAAGAAGTGCGAATAGTAAATAAGGATTGCAGCTCTAAACCCTTCAAATGGATGGTCTGTCGAATCCACTTCAAACGTTGATTTCTCAATATGAAATAGAAGATAAATAAAACATAATGCAAATAAATTATAAAATGGTGAGGTGTGTTCAACACTAGGTCAATTGGAGACTCACGTGGTGTCAATCAAATACAGGCGTTTCAGAGATCAGTGGCAGTGGGCTTGACTCTGTTATGTGATGTGAAAACCTCAATTGAGTATGATGATACGGGATGTCACTCATGGAATTTCACCAGTCAGGGTAAAGAAGGAAGAAGACTCCTGACGAAGCTACATGCCCAGTGAAACGCGTAGAGTCGCCCACGTGACGTCATCAGAGGACTCCAGAGATCTCCAGACTGCTCCCCCTTAGCATAAAAAAATGTAGGATTTTTTATTTTCCATAAAAGATATACTTTTGTAGTCATATTGATTATCAGCATGATTGTCTACATTCTTAGGCTGCGTCCCCGCTAGCGCTGACCGCGCTCATGCGAGAGGTGACATCTACTCTAAGCATGAGCACCGGGTGTACTGCCTATTTGCAAGTGCAGACAGGGGGCAAAGTGAGCGCGCTTCAAAGTCTTTTTTTTGTCTGCTCAAGCACCAATCTTGGGTGAGCGTGTGCGCGTGCACAGCATGAGCGGGGACTTCCACATAAAGACTGCAATAAGTAAAAGCGTCAAGCGCCGAGCGCACAGCGGGGACGCAGCCTTATTCTTCTACTGCAAGTTTATTAAAAGGAAATTGTACACACAGACACACAGACACACACCACACCCCCACACCCTCACCCCCTCTACAACCACACAATGCAGCCCCCTGTAAACCCACAATACACTTCAGATACCAACAAAACAGACTGCTGCCCCCTCTACATCCACAAAATATACACCAGCAGCCCCCCCTCTACACCCACTGCAGCCCCTCCTGTAACCCCACACTCTACAGACACCAACAAAAACACTCTGCTTGCCCCCTTTACACCCACAGAATACACAACACAACATATACACACACACACACACACACACCTTTCCCCTCACTCTCCAGTGCCAAGCTCTCTTCAGCACTGAAGACACACTGCAGCCCCCCCTTCCACAAAACACACAGCAGACACACAAAACAGACTGCTGTCCCCTCTACACCCACACACCAATAAAACACTCTGCTGGCCTCTACATACACACAGACACAAACTTTTCTCCTCAGTGTTCTCCTGTGCCGAGCTCTCTGTAGGCAGGGGGGGGGGGGGGGCGCCAGTGCCTTGCTGCCCCCTCCTGTCCAATCACCTCCCCTGTGTGAGAACTGATCTCACTCTGAATGAGAACTGAAAGCTGATTGGCTGAAAAACTTGTCAGGGTGCCAAAAATTCATGCAATGCCCTGTTCTAAGGGGGATTAGTACTATAATAGGCTTTTTTTCATAAATAATATAGACACATGGATAGTCTCTAAACACTTTTTGGTTAAGGAACCCTATGTGAAATTCTGAAAACCCCATCCCTCTCATAGCACATGTGAGATCAGATGCATTGTGAGGAACCCCAACCCTCTCTAATAGTGCATCTGAAATCAGATGTATTGTAAGAAACCCCAACCCTCTCTAAAAGCGTGCCTGAAATCAGATGTATTGTAAGTGTAGCCGGGCTCCCCAGACTCACCCCTATCGCTGTATGCTCAGGGAAGGTTGCAGCGAGTGCAGGGAGTATTCCGACGTACCGGGGGCTCCGCAGTTGTCCGAGCAATCAGGGCGCCGCCATGTTGGGTGCTTGCGCAAGCGCAGCGGGCCGTGGAGGTGGCGATGGAGCAGAGGTCGCGCATGCGCGGCCAGAGGTTGCAAAGCCCGCGAAAGAGGAGCGGCTCCTAAAGGGTGGAGCGCACGGGACTACGAGTCCCAGCAGGCATAGCGAGACCAGGTGACACCAGGGAGCCTATAGGGCGGCCAGGATATCGGGAGAAAGGTTTGAGGTTGCGCAGGGAAGCACGCTTGTTAGAACCGAGCGGGAGGAGGAAGGAGAAGGAGCTCTACGTGTGGGGAGGCCAGTAGCCCCTACACTAGGCCATATACCCCGGCCCAGTTAGGCCCTGAGTCCCCGTAGAATGGAGCGGAAGTAGGGACCGGCCCTCAGTTAGGTTACAGTTCCTTTAGTGCCCACTGGAGACCTATAACCACAGAGACAGTGCAATTATCAAGCCAGGGGTCTGGGCTCAGACCTCAACAGCCGCAGCAGCAGCCGACTGGGTAGGATCGCCCCGGAAGGTAGTCCTGGAAAGCATCCGTCGTCTGACCCTTTGTGAAGTTCCTTGGCAGGCCCGGGCGCTGGAGCGCTCGGTAGGTAACGTCATCAAGTGCACCAACTATACCATATATCTATATCAGGACATAGTGGCTGCGCAGTCACACACACACATATCTCCCTTGAGGGTGGGGGAACACTGAGTGTGGGTACTGGACACGGGGTGGGAGCACCCGGTGAAGAGGGTAGCGTCCTGCGAGATGCAGTAGTTAGTGTCTCCTCTAGGGAGGGACACCTGTTGATTACATGCATACTTATGGTTGCGTTAGTAAAGTCATTGGTTATTTTACATGCGGTGTGTGAGGAGTGATATATATTTGTCCTGCGAGGAACCACTCCCACTCTGGTGGGAGCCATCGCAGATGGAGGCGCTGCACCAAGTAAGAGGTTATCAATATTTCTACGAGTGCCCCAGGCTCTCCGTGGCGGAGGCTCAGGCCCTGCGAGCCAACAGGTCACACAGCATTGGTAGCATACTGTATTTACTAGGAAACAGGGCTACATAAGGAACCCCAACCCTCTCTAATAGCGTGTCTGAGATCATATGCATTGTAAAGTCTTCTGTATTTGATACAATTTTAAAAATCACCTGAAGATTGCAGGGAACGTTTTAGGCATGCCCAGGGAACCCAAGGGTACCTAGATACCCCTGTTGAAAGACACTGACCTACACACTTCTCAGTCTCTCCTGTGCAGAGGTTTGGGTTACATACAGCGAGGGGGAGGAGTCAGTGTCCAGCTGCTTCCTCTTATCCTGCAGGGAGGGGGAGGAGTCAGTGTCTGGCTGCTTCCTCTTATCCTGCAGGGAGGGGGAGGAGTCAGTGTCTGGCAGCTTCCTCTTATCCTGCAGGGTGGGGGAGGAGTCAGTGTCTGGCTGCTTCCTCTTATCCTGCAGCGAGGGGGAGGAGTCAGTATCTGGCAGCTTCCTCTTATCCTGCAAGACTGTGGGGGTCAGTGTCTTGCTCTTACTGTACTTCCTTTCCTATCACCTCCTCTGTATGGCACCAACATATTCCGTAGCGCAGTACAATGTGGGTGGGAGGGAAAGAACATTTTATTGAAAGAACCATTGCAGTTTTAACCTCTTTGCTGTTTTAACCCTAAACTTCTGGTAGCAGACAGATTAACTAGTAAGAAAGAAAATTAACAAATTGGAAAGTACATTGTTTTATAGAATTGATTGTCTTATTGGCAGATAATTAAAAACAATGCAAACTTAACCATACACGGGCGAGAAAAAATTTGTGAACCCCCATGATAATTACGAAAATTCCATAGTTTTTTCCATGATACAGCCGCGGCTAAACTTAATCTAAAGCTTAACCGCTTTTTTTCACCTTTTTTTTTCCGTCCAGAATTGGCCGCGCGCCAGCCGCATCTCACGCGTGCGGCCGGTTCTCCAATCAGCGCCTAATGGCACTGAACAATAGAAGCGCCTGCGGTGCCGAAAAAAAAATAAAAGGCCGCGTCTGCACAGAGTTTTAAATTACCCGCGGTGCCGGCCGCTTCAGATTAAGTTTAGCCGCAGCTGTAACCTTCTTAAATCAAAACCTGTCTTTTCTTAAAGATACAATAGGGTTTATATTAACCCAGCGATGCGCAAACTGGGGGGCGCGGGGTTTACACAGGCCCCGCGCACTTACCGAAGGCACTTAAATTAAGTGCCGAGGGAACTGCAGGGCCTCTGTAAACCTTTACTTACCTAGGCTCCGGCGGCTTCCTTCCTGCGTCGCCATGGCAACGCGGCGGTAAAATGCCGCCGCATGGTCATGTGACGTCACGTTGCTATGGCAACATGACGTCATGACGCCGGAGCGCAGGTAAGTAGGGGTTAGGGGGGGCGCGGGAGTGAGGGGACCGCCGCCAGGGGGGCGCAGTGAAAAAAGTTTGCGCACCCCTGTATTAACCAATTACATGTCTTTTTAAACCAAATGATGTATGAATTAGACAAACAATGAGTAATTAAGAGTCAGGGCATGTGAAAAAAAATAAAAAGGCGGGATGTGTGCCGAGCACGCTCATTCTAAGGCCTCAGCCAGGGTGGCGCTGAGCGGGCGGGCGCACTCACGCTGGCCGCAATGAAACACATTGTGGCAATGTGTGTGGCCAGCGTGAGCAAGCGTCTGCTCGGCGTTTAGAGCAAGCAAATTAAATTTTGCTACTCGCAAAGGCCGTCACGTGAGCGGTTCACCCAATGAGGGCGAACCAGCTCCGTGACGTCATGGCTGCACCCCCATGCGAGTGCGCCTAGCAAGCCACGAATCGCCCGGCCGAGCAGGGCAGGGTGTAGCGCATGAGCGCCAGCGCGCCCGTCCCCTGCCTGGCCGAGGCCTAAGTGAAACTTCTTTGTATTTTGTCACTGAAATTGTTTTTTGATAGAATGACAGTAAATACTTGAGTATAATTTTTTTTTCTTTCCTGCTGAAATTTCTATAGTATCAGTTGGAATACACAATACAATTGATTTACTGTATGGTAACTAAAGTAAGATACATATTTTGGATTGAAATGTATCTAAATGCCATTGAAAGACTGCATCGATGGTCCATGGAAGGGAAAGGATCTGGCGCCACAGCCTGTCACAAACTTCAGGGCACTTCCGGGTTGTAGAAAAAACTTTATTGGGACCTCACAGACACACGGCTACACCACAATCTCCCCCTCATTGCATCGATGGTCCATCCTGATCTTGCAGTTGGAATAACTGGATTGGTGTGGAGAGATAAATTGAATGTTTCTTGCGTGAATGTAATGACCGGCAGTGCTTCTTCCGAGTCAACGTTTATGTTAAAGTTGCCGAATGGGCAAAATGATGGGTATTTTATGATAATCTTTCTTCAATAATGCTGCACTATGACTAGAGTACGGTAGCAGAATGAAATGGATGAAATCGGTGATATTCTCCACTGTTTCGTTTGGAGAAAAGTACTGGTGCTGTGGCAGGTTTGCTTATAACAAATCTAATACCTAAATAACATACAACAAGCGCTAATCTACAAAAACATACTGTACACTACCAAAGACTTTATCAACTGTCTTACCACAGGGGTTGTGTATCTTATTCAATGCTCCTGTGACAAACAATACGTTGGCGAAACACACAGGGCATTCAAAGTACGTATTTTAGAACATCTTGGGTCAGTCTTGAACAAACTTGACACACCAGTGGCGAGGAACATAAATGACGTACATCAGGGAGATTCTTCCAACCTATGTTTCATGGGTATAGCACATATACCCTGGGGCCCACGTAAGGGCAATTGGGACATCAAACTACGCCAATGCGAATGCCGATAGATACACTTGTTAAACACACTTGCACCGCATGGCCTAAATGAAGGATTTATTTTTTCCTCCTTTCTCTGACTGTGGGTAGAGGGATCCAGGTATATAGAACTACTATTTAATATCAGCTTAGTAGGATCCGTTTTGACTTTTTAGGCGGTTCCGTCAGAATAGTTAATTCCTACACCATATACTACCCCTCATCTCCCTTATGTGTGTCATGTTTATTGCCATTTTTGCATTTTTTGCACTTTTTGCAATTTTTGCATCTTTTGAATCCACATGCAATCATATTAGCTTTTCATTATGCACCATAATCATACAATTCTGCTGATATGTTGCATGCCCGCACCAGTTGTCATTTTATTAACATTATTTTCCCTCTCACTTTCCCCCCCCCCCCCTTGATTCCTTTATGTTGTATATGTTAGGGTTTTTTTGTATCCCTACAATGCTTTACAAGATGTATTTAGGCATTTGTTATCTGCCCCTCCCCTTCCAGGGAGGGTATATAAAGTCAGGCCATACTATACTGCTTACTCCTCCCCCTTGAGAAACTGCGCTGTGACGCGCGAAACGTACGTCGGTGTACGCGTGACGTCATTACGCTGACGTTCACGTGGCTTGTGGTTGGAGGCGCGATTATCTCCGGACAACATCCAGGGCTACAGCTGTCAGAACGATACACGCAGGACACCCGGTATCAGGTTGTATACTACCTCACGGAGGCTATACAGTATATCGAGCTCATTACAGCATTATTCAATCCCTTGCTGCCGTGTATTTTACATTCTGCATAGACTCATACACATCTTGTGTGAAGATTGCTTAATTGTTGTCAGCGTTCACTTGCGGCTTTGGATATAGTCAGTTCATTGCCTTTTCCGCACCTCCACACATTTGGGGATTTTAGTCCATGCATCTATGCATTTTTATGGTGTTTCGTCAGTTTTTATATTGTTTATTAAAACTTTTTTATTTTCTTTTGAGTGTGGCCTTTGCGGCTTACCCTATTTAGGGATTAGGCTATTTAGTGGCCTCCTATGAGATGACATTTTCCCTTACAGTGTCACCTATCAAGAGTGCAATTACATGGGGCTTTATATATCTTTGCTGATTATTCGTGTGTTTATGCTGTTCTTTTCTCCCTTGCACCAGGTAGCTTACCTTTGTATTTTGTGTTTTTTTGTTTGGTGAAGCGACGTGCCCCTTGTGTATTATAGTAATCTGAATGTAACTAAGCGGATATCATTAATCTGGTGGTTACAGGGAGAGCGTTACTGTCAGGGCCGCCAACAGAAATCATGGGGCCCGGGACAAATGAAAGGAGCAGCCCCCCCCCCACCCCCCGAATCCATAGCGCACCTACCACGAAAAAATATATTTTAGCGTGCAACTTTTACTTTACTGTTTCCTTCTTATTGTAATACAGAAAAAACATTACAATGCAATCTGGTTATTTTTATATTTTCAACAAAAGACAGATGACTCCCTGCCTTTGACTGCCTGGGTAGGGGCAGTGGAATGACAGTTGGTGCGTGGGAGGGAGGGGGGTTTACTGGTGGACTAATTCTGTGGCTGGAGGCGGACGCGCGGGGGAGCTGGGTTGGTGGGCGTGCGGGGGAGCTGGGTTGGTGGCCGCGCGGGGAAGCTGGGTTGGTGGGCACGGGGTCGCCACGCGCTTCCCCTCCATCCCATTTTGGTTGGGAGGGGGAGCGGAGGGAAGCAGGGGGTAGCAGGGAGTGGGGGGAGCGGGCCCACAGGCAGCAGGCTGGACACCCTGCTTTCTCTGCACATGCGTGCCGGGACTTAGGCTCTGTGCATGCCGCTGGGGGTCTGACTCACGGGGTACAGGTTGCCAACCTAGGCAGACCCCCCCTGTTGGCGGCCCTGGTTACTGTATCTGGTATTTTAAAATCTCAGATTAATTTTAAATGAAAATGAAGTTCACCCTGTCCCAGAAAATCCAGCTATCAAACTATCACTTGGAAGAGAGGGATGGGTGGGAAAAAAGACACATCCACAAAAGGCTGGCTCTTATGTCAGTATTTTTGTCACAGAGGCAACGTTTTGAGTTCAAAAATACTGATTTTGAATCCCTAAACAGAATCTATTCAGAGGTGTGCTATACCTGTAACATGGACTTTCTTCTTTTTTGACTTGTGCAGTAAATGATTACTCCTCTTGAAGAATTTAATATTATTCATTGGTAATATATTAGGTTTTCTGTTTTATTACTTTTTATTTTCTAAAACTGCCTGCATCTACTGTATGTACTTTGTATGTTTTTGTAATAGTTTTTCTTTAACAAGAACTGTACACTTTTTGTAATATTAAATCTAAAATGTAATAAGTATTTTATTTGATCTTTAATTGAACCTTTTCACTGCATTTTTTGCATGGAGCCCATATAAGCTAATGCTCGCTGTTAACACAGCTTTAAAGCACAGCATTGGAATCAGATGCAAAGCCAGGGAAACCATTCACAGACATGTTTCAACCTTAATGGTTATTATCACTGTGAAGTTGGTTGTACTGCTGGCTTTGCATTTTCAAGACTGTAGGGTTTACCATCACGTTTTAAGTTATGGTGGATGAAAAAGGCAGCAAGAAACCTCCACTGTATTGCATATAGCAAATAAAAAGATCACTTGTGAGCACATTCACATGTCTTAGGCAGGTCTACATACATACATACATACATATATACATACATAGGTAACCCCATGTGTCTGCTATCAGCACAGGACATGGCCCCTTTAAGAATGGCATTCTACTGGACCATGTGACTGTGCTTAGCCAGTGGAATGACAGTTGGTGACAGTTGGAAAGTGAGCTGAGGGAGTGAGGGTGTGCAGGCCCATCCTGCACAGATAGATCATGCAGGACCCCTCAGAGAGAGGGAAATGCAGAGAGAGAGAGTTGCCCCACTGGACCAGTGCATGAAGCAGAGCCCAATAGAGACCATGATCTGACAGCCTATGTCTGCCTGCTTCCCTCTGCACTACTATAGAGATTAGGGAGCACAGCTGTGCAAGAATTACATCAGGTTGGAGTGTATGAGCTAACCAACAAAGGATATAAATGGCAGTTATTATATATTACTATATATAATATATATTGCATTCACAGTTTGATCTTTGTGAGCACCAGGCCTGCAACACACACACAGTTTATGAGCTCCAACAATTGTGCTAATACACCAGGATCTACAGGCCAGTACCCCATGATTGGGAGTACGGCCGAGATAAAATGTATTTGTTTGCACATCGTTCGCACTGTTGGTATAGTTTGTTTAAGTATATATGTGTATGGAGTGATTCTGAGATTGAGTCACCATAATGATTCATATGATGATATGTAACACCACAAATTATAGCTATATGAGTATATAAAGCTTGTTATAATTCATTACCACTGTGTTGTGTCTAGTCACTACCGTCTCACACAACATGTACCACACAGTATAAGAATTAAACAGTAACCCATAGGACTCAGGCTCCCACCTCAGTGATAGGCAATATAATCTGAGGTAAAATAAAGAGGGGTTACATTGGAGGCACTGCAGAGATTTTCACCATAAGGGGGACAGAAGCGCAGGGATATCTACGGATACTGTCCATTAAAAACATGACGGTGGCCATTTTGTGTAGTGCACAAGATTTTTCTGTCACCATGAGTGCCACCATCCTAACTGACTGGTGCTCCAGGGCGGGATTAGACCGTGACAATGCCTTTTTAGTAACAGGAATCCCTGACACTGTGGATGATGTAGCTATTAATGGGGTGCTTGAAACAGTGCAAGTGTGGGGGAGAATCCGGATAAAAGAAAAAGTGTTACATTCTGATGAATTTTTTTAAATTATATTCTGTGTATGCTCTGAGGTTATTGACCCATAGACAGTACCCACAAGTGTACCCGGGGTAGATGCCGCAACTGTGTGGACTATTATTACTCATATAGTCCCTCTGTTGCAGTTCATGACCTGCCCCGTAACCGACTGGTAAATAGAGTAAAATAATTATTACTGAAGGAAGGGAAGACTCTAGGCGAACTTGTGAGTGAGATGGGTTCAGCCTCCCCAAAACCCTTGAGCGTAATTTCTGCCCCATCCTTTGAGGCCCTATTACAAGTGGTTGGACAAGTACTAGACAGAGTCATGAAACCCATCAATGACAATATCCCCTACCAATGACTAAGGTGAAGCCTATTCCTGTAGGGGAGGATGATTTTGAAAATTGGATGGACACTGCTACTCAAATGGTGCGTGACTGGCTGTGTTCTGAGGCGGAGAAGCGAAAGAATTACAGAGAGTCTGAGAGGCCCAGCATTAGACGCCATAAAGGCATTACATGTGTGATCCTCAGAGGTGACAGTAACCAATTATTTGGATGTACTGGAAAGTGCTTATGGGACCACAGAGTGCTGCACTGTTGGTATAGTTTGTTTAAGTATATATGTGTATGGAGTGATTCTGAGATTGAGTCACCATACTGATTCATATGAGATATGTAACACCACAAAGTATAGCTATATGAGTATATAAAGCTTGTTCTAATTCATTACCACTGTGTTGTGTCTAGTCACTACAGTCTCACACAACATGTACCAAACACTATAAGAAATAAATAGTAACCCATAGGACTCAGGCTCCCACCTCAGTGATAGGCCATATAATCTGAGGTAAAATAAAGAGGGGTTACACACACACACATATATATATATATATATGAAAGAAAAAAGAAAAAAACAGGCGCACACCTAGTGCATTAAAGTATAACAATAATTTTATGGAACATTAAAAACAGACAAATGCCCACTCACAAGTATAACGGTATTAAAATACAGTTATGAGATAGGCCCTCATAAGCCAGTGGTAGATGCGGGCCAGCAATGGTGTCCTCTCATGCGCGGTCTCCTACTACCGGAAGTGACGTTCACCCGGTCTGGTGTCCCGCAAAACGGAAGTCCCTCCAGGAAACCGAGCCCTCGCTTGCCTGCTTCTGGCTGCTGCACCACCAAGGGAACCAAAGATGTATCCACTGTTCTGTTCGGCTGAGCCTCTCAAAATCTGCGTTTCTATCAATCCGCAATGTAGCTCTCAGTGGGAATAGTGCCTCCTCTGCTTTAGCCACGCCCTACGCGTTTCGTCATCTATGATGACTTCTTCAGGGGTACCCATTGGTTGTGACCCCACAGTATTTATAACAAGGTTCATTTGCATATACAATTAAAAACAATAAAACAATTAGGACATTAATGACACACTTTAAACTAGTCCATTAATTCAATTACTGGTACTAAACCGATCGCAATGGACAAGTTATGAGGACCACACTGTATTTTTAAAGAATTTTGGAAAACACATATGATAATAAAAAAGGGGAATATAAATGTATTGTAATTACGTTTCAAGTGATATACCTATTTGTTCAGTAATTAGAGGAAAGTAAATAATTTATTGGATCAATATGTGATACTATAAACAATTATGTTTGTAAATTAAAATGGAAAGTTTTTTACTATCTAGATTAGATCAACCATTATCTATTGACATTATTTTTATAAAACATGATTAGCAATATAATACAAAATTTAATTGAGAAATCTCAAGAATTGGAGAGTACTGATGACACTAAATACTACCTACCCAATTAACCCCCTTCATCTATGGTCAGCAAACAATTAGCTACACAATATATTGAAACCAGGTTTTAGGGTATCATATATTACCTGTTAGTAGTCCATCAGTGATAGATTTGTAACTTAGATTACAATTGGAGTCAGAGGTGGAGAAAAGGTTGTTGTTAACCAAGGACAGAAGAATCCTCAGAAATGACCGCAGTACCTGTGTGATAGCCTAATGAAAAATAAGTGTGCTTGTGTGGTGTATATATAAATAGCTCTAGTGTATATGTATGTGATGGTGTAATGATAATAGTAAAGGAATAAAATGATGTAATAAATGAATGTGATAAAAATATATAAGGATATGTGTATGTATGTAGTATTAAATTAAATAAAATAATTAAATGTGTAATGATTCTAACTCTACTTATATTGATGTATATATAATGCAAAGCTAAATGTGATAGAATGAGACCTGTTCGGGACTACAACAGACACATCCACAATCCGATGCATTATAGGAATATGTACCTATAATAGGGTTATTTATACAATTGTTTCAAAAAGTTTGTGCGGGAAGAAATATTTAAAGACCTGACATGTCACCATAGTTCAGAGGGAGTGCTATAAGGCACTCAAACCAGACCTCCGAAGGATCACCCACCATGAGTGATCACACTATAGTGCTAATGTCTATATGGTCATTATGTCCCCTTGGGTGCAAAGTATCCAAAATATACATCCAATAGGTCTCCCTCATACACAATCTCTTGAAACGATCACCACCCATAAATGTAGGGGGAATATATTCAATGCCCATGACTCGTAGGGACCTAGGATCTTTTGAATGTTCATTACAATAATGGCGGGAGAGGTTATGTGTTTGGCACCCATTGATTATGTTTCTTCGATGCTCTAGAAACCTCGTGCTTAGGGCTCTTGATGTGCGGCCTACATATTGTATATATATATATATACAGTGCTTGACAAATCACCAAAAAATCTACTCGCCACCAAGTCCCCCCTCCTCTAGTCCCGCCCCTAGTCCCAAACCCCAACCCCACCTCTAATCCCGCCCCCAGCCCCGCATTTAAAAAAAAACATAAATGAAATAAATTGAATAAATTCCTAGTAAGAACATTCGTTTTTGACATAAGTTTATTTATTGTATTACATTATACTACAATTAGTCCTTGTTATGTGTGTGTGTGTGTGTGTATAAATGTTGAATCTAGAAAAAAAAGCCAGATGTGAATGACTAGTTTCCTGCACCCCTTAACTAGTGCCTGGATGCCCCCGCTTCACAATATTTAAAGCAGCAATCCCGCCTGGGATCTTACCTGATCCGCTGTCCCTCAATGTCCAGGTACCTCATTCCCGCAATGTTATACATTGGAGGGGAGGTGTTCCCTACCTGTCTTCTGGGTTACGGGGGATTCCGATGTCTTCCGTGTGAAGCTTGAGTCAAATCTGGAAGAAAGCAGTATAGGTTAATTGGGTGTAGTATAGGGCAGTTAAGATATACAGGGTAAATAAGATTTCCAGATCCAGATTGTGAGACAGAGAGAGGGTGAGGAGAGAAACACCCAAGTCGCACGGGCAGTGGGAGGGGAGTGAAACACCCGAGCCGCGCGGGCAGTAGGAGGGGGGTGAAACACCCGAGCTGCGTGGGCAGCGGGAGGGGGGTGAAACACCCCGGCCGCACGGGCAGCGGGTGGGGGGTGAAACACCCAACCCACGCGGGCAGCGGGAGCGCCGGAGGGAGGGGGGAGAAACACCAGTACAGTACAGTATATATAAATATTTATTAAAGTGCATTAAATTCCCCCCCCCCCCACCTCAAGCATCTGTCCACAATCCTCTCCATGAACGGATCAGTACAGGTCTTGTAAGTAGGAGGTGACACAATTATACAGGAGGATATAAAGGAGGAGGAGCAGCAGATGCGCACGCTTTCTTAGCTACAGTATTTGCTCCATGGCTTCTTGGTTTGTCTTGCTTCCTTGCTTAGAGCTGGACATTTTCCTGCAGTATGAAAAACCTTCCAGGACTTACAAACACTGCCTTTTTGTAGGGAGAAATGGGAGGGGCGTGTTTAGAGAGATTGTGCAATGACACCCTCAGACCGTATAATATTTAATTGTTTATACTGTACTGTATGCAGCTATTTAGGCTGGTCTTCAATTAAAAGCAGGTTACCCCTTCTGGGGTTTTGTTTTGGGGTGTTTTAAGCCCCCTGTCCACCCTTTTGTTAATGGATGACAATGAGGGGCTCTCATTGTTCGGAGCTGAACATTAACAGAGGTTTGTGGATTTGAGATGTTAAGGAGAACTCTATTGTATATAATTAACACTAATATCCGTTAAAGCTAACACAATGCCCTGTCAACCAAAACGACACTAAACTCTGCGTTAGGGAGCTTTGAATATCCCTGTTATCACTAGAGATGGATGTCTTTTTTTTTGTCTTTTTTTGTAATTTTGGATCTACCTCGGATTGGGCAGTTCCTTTGATCTGTGGATCCCTCTCCAAAAGAACAATCAGCAATTTCAGATTTTTTTTCTTTCAGTCAAAGAACAATTAGTTCCCGGATGAATTTTTGATGAGACAGAGACACCTTTCTAATTTTATTAGCAGTCAGCAGTTGTTATTAACCGGTATACACAGTAATAAGGTTACATACCGACTTCAAATTCTATCAATTCAAAGATATCAACACTTATTTGCTATAAAGTACAATATGTTGAGTGTACAACAGAAATACAGGGTAGATACATTATCAATATCCCGTGATCTCTACCACCCAAGTAGAGTCACGCCAGCTTTGGCACAGATCCACATAGGTCTTTTAACTCAGAGCTCATAACGGACAGTTATCAAAAT
Organism: Ascaphus truei; assembly: GCA_036426205.1. Lineage (NCBI taxonomy): Eukaryota > Metazoa > Chordata > Amphibia > Anura > Ascaphidae > Ascaphus > Ascaphus truei. Next base: position 44,955 of record WSYH01003291.1, read on the forward strand.
CAGCAACAGGTGTTATTTTCCCTGAGGTTAACGCAAAAACCAATTATATGCAAAAACAATGGACGTGGTATATCTCGTTAGCTAGGTTTGCATTAACTTCAAATAACATAGCTAACTTTAAACCTGTCTTACCTAAAGATGACATTACTCCCATCCTGACCCTGAAATATGGGGTTTGAGGGAGAGTACCAAGTGACTTCTATACCTCCCCAAATAATACTTATAGACCACCGATATATACCTGGGAACAAAACTGAACACACCAGAGATTCCTGGGAATTATGCCAGTTGGGATATGTAAAGTATATTCTAATGCTATATGAAAGTAGCATATTTCCCTGGTATCTTATGTGTGTCCTGTTATTGCTCCACAGTGTTTGAAAGCGTGTTTGGGGAGGTATAGTATACAAGTCACTTGGTACTTTACTAAAATAGTCTCTCTGACTGTTTCTGGAGTGGAGCGACGTCACCTTAAGCTGTGACCTTGTAAGTGACGTCAGGTAAATCCCTGAGCGAGTTAACGAACCTGTGTAGATATGCGTTGCTAGGGGGAACACCTCTCCGGCACATCATGAGCACGAGCCGTCGTTCTAGTTAACGCAATATACAAGAGAGGATGGGGCGGAGCATCTGCCCGATGAGAAGGTAACAGACCGGGACTACTGAAATCACTACAAAGGCTTTATTGGCATAGGAAGCAACATTAACACACTCTTACGCGTTTCGCATGGCTCACAGCGCTTTATCAAAGAGCAATACCCTCTCCACCCAAAAAACATCACTTATCTGAAGGTTATTCAACTTTGAAGATGCACATTAACAATTAATGAGGCGTTAATTTAGGTACGTGCTTTGTTAAGTCAGGAACGGTCTCTGATTCTGGGCCTTTAAATGGCAGTGATGGTGATGAAGGACTTAAAAACTTTTGGTGCTTCCAAAACAAAATCTATATATATGTAATTTGGATCATTTAAAAAAGGGTTTTCATTTACCTGAGGGGCTTTGAAAAAGGGGTGAGTGGGCTGTTATGTTGTTTCTTTTACCCCCGTCATAATGCATCAAAACTTAATGCACAGCACTTTCCTGACAGAACGACACACGCACAGGGCAGAAGATAAGGGAACCAAGAAACGCTCACATCTACAGTTACAAATGTTTATAAACATTTCAGAAGACAGATGCGGCAGGACAAGGATTATGGATTTACATAAAAGGTAACACGTTCACCGAGCCAAAATAACGCTAATGGTTTTGGTAAATGTTAGCCTGTTGTACATCGGGTACAAACTTCATAAAGGCTGCTACAGTAGGTCAACCAAATCTTATTGGCTAAATTATTCATATTATGTTTTTTAAAGCACCAGTTATCAAGACAATCTGAATAGTTCAATGTGGTTTACGTGGGCCTGCACCGTTAATGGATGAAAAGAAGAACATTAGTGAAGAGGTTTATATTTGCAACTAAAACACATATTACTAGCACTGAAAAAGAGCATCCCATACTATATAAAGAGCTTTGACTGGTCTCTTTATACACATCTTTCCTCAGCCCTGTCTGCGTAAAAAAAAAAAGTTGGCATAGATCTGATCTAAGTTTGAGTTGCACCTGCTGACATCTAACCTTCTGATATAACCAACCAGGTAAGCAATTTGCTGGCATTTATATTTTCCCTCGTGCTATTTGGAGGAGTTCAGGGCCCATGAGGAGTAGGTAGCATGGCTTGGCAACTAGAATGGTTGGCATAAAAGCAATAATATCCGGTAGGTCGCTCATCAGGGCTGGGCAACCCCAGTCCTTATGGCCACCAACAGGTCAGGTTTTCAGGATATCCCTGCTTCAGCAAAGGTGGCTCAATCAGTGGCTCAGTGGAAGACACCTGTGCTGAAGCAGGGATATCCTGAAAACCTGACCTGTTGGTGGCCCTTGAGGACTGGAGTTGCCCATCCCTGTTTTAGATGGTAGGTAAAAGCATAACAGGACTCCGTATAGCTAAATATTGCAGCAATGGGAGGCGCAAACTGAAGTTATGGATAATCAAGAGTGGACAAGGAAACAAAACTAAAAAGTTGATCATAGCTGACACTTATAAAAGTATATGAATCTACTTTGTTGTGGGGGGAGCCTAATACACTGCAATGCAATGTGAAGAAGGTTCCTCCTGCTCAGTCTGACGTAACCATTTGAGGAAAGGACTCTCACAGGACATGCCTGTAGCCATGTGGATTCCAGTGGGAGCCATTTTCAGAAGGTTTGCAGGAAGTAGCCAAACTAGAGAGCCTGTTAACAGTTAGTTTGGTGACGTGTGGATTGCAAATCAATTGGTTTCACAACTCATGGCTCACTGGGTTAATACAGGCTACCAAGGACAGAATTAAATTGGGCACAGCCAGATGCTCCAGAAGTGAGATTAGAAGAACCAATACAAAAATATATGTTGAAACCAAACGGGCATCAATGAAGCCTGAGAATGTTATATTTCCTGAGATACCCTGGCTTAAGTTTATAAGAATGACATTGTCAAATAATGCTCAAATGATTAAAAACAACCCTGCACACCAGTCTTTTACAGCTAACAGAGATGTTGTATGCCAATGAGATATTTATCAATGTTAACGCTAATGCTAATGAAAATAAAGCTATATGTCAGTAGATATACAAATTATGTCATTTGCATTATTTATTTCATTGCACGATTGATGTTATTACCTTGGGCAGTTGTCACCATAAAAAATATAACAGGAATGGAGTTAATCAAGCCACTCTGGATAAAGATTATCCAGTTACGTGCACCAGTTACACAAGATACTTTTGTAATTTATAGCTTATAAAGTGAAGAGGGAACCATTTTTTTGCAAGTAAAAGTACATAAAAACCACACTTGGTATTGCTTATACGTTATGTGGAACCACAATTTGAGGGATTTCTAGATCCTATTCTCCCTGCTTAAGGTGGTTAACCTCTGTTCCTCCAACAAAATGATTCAGACACGGAATTCCTACGTAAATGGAGAGAGAATAGTCACCTAATGTAAGTCTTCTCAGGGCCACCTGAAAGCTAGCACCACCACTCATGCGTTAATACTGATTTGCTAGAAATACCCCCTCATCTAGTATCTTACTAACCACTTATTTGTTGGCGTGTCTAGGAATGGCTAATAAGAATACATTGGTAATATCAAGCCAATGGCTTTTATGAATGCAGTTTTGTAAAGCACAGGGTTACGATTTACTGCAGCTATCGCATTTACCAAAATTAAACCAGAGTGAAATCGTCTAAGCCAGAAGACGGACAACTCCATTGTCTGAACCCAAGAGAAGAAGCCGTTTGGTAGGAAGAACAGCTAAGTTGGTCAAAGTCCCCCTGAAGTTCTCCGAGCTGAGTTTGGTGCTGCTGTTGGGCAGGGCCGAAGAACCAAAGAGGGAGTAGATTCCAATCTTGTTTGCCACGGTGCCAGTGACAATCTCGCTGTCGTACAGGTCGAACGCATGGGTGGGGTCAGAGGTGGATTTAAACTGATGTAAAGGTTTCTGCTCTAGCTCCTTCCAGACGGTCAGCGAGTGATCAGAGGATGAACTTACAACGATGTTTCCATCTGCTGCCTGAAGAACAAAAACGAAAGCCAGTGTAGCAGACAGGCATCGTTCAGAGTTAAAATGCTCAAATAGGGCAAAAAAAAAAAAAGATATAGAGAGAGAGATAGAGAAAGAGATAGAGAGGGAGATAGATAGAGAGATAGAGAGAGAGAGATAGAGAGAGAGATAGAGAGATAGATAGAGAGATAGATATAGATAGAAAAAAATCAGTAAAGAGATAAGGGCAGTAATAACACCATTAGACTTGTTTGCAAAACATTTCTAGGATGAGCATTTAAAGAAAAAATGGAAAATACTAAATCACTTAGTCCTGCAAAATTAACCCACGTAACTTCCGTTGAACGGGATTTCACGTTTAAAGGCGAAGTTCCACATAAGTCTTAAAACGCTACAGAAACAGCCCTCACTAAAATAACTAATGACCTTCATGCTGCCAAAGACAGAGGTCATTACACTCTGCTCATATTACTCGATCTCTCTGCAGCATTGGATACTGGGGACCACCTCTCCTCCTTCACATTCTTCATACACTTGGTATCCGTAACAAAGCAATATCCTGGATCTCCTCTTACCTCTCCCATTGTACTTTGTGTCTCTTTTGCCAACACCTCTTCCATCGAACCCTCTGTGGGGGTACCCCATGGGTCTGTCCTGGGACCTCTTCTCTCTTTACACTCTCTCTAGGTGACCTAATCACATCTCTTGGGTTCAAATATCCCCTCTATGCTGATGACACACACATTTCCTTCCACCTGCCGTTCAGACCAAAGTTTCTGCATGTCTCTTAACTTAACATGTCAAAAACAGAGCTCCTCATATTTGCTCCCAAACCTGGCCCTATTACTTCCTTCCACATTACTGTTGGAAGTACTATCAAATGCCCAGTAGTACAAGCACACTGCCTAGGAGTCACACGCGACTCCTCTCTCACATTCTCCTCTCACATTTAAAAGGTAACTAAAACCGGCATTTATGTCCTCCGCAAAATATTACAAAGATACGCCCTTTCCTCTGCAGCTTGACAGCTAAAACTCTGACAGAGGCCCTCATTGGCTCCAGTCTTGCTTACAGTAACCTCCTGCTGTCCGGCCTTCCGGCCTCTCACCTGTCTCCCCTACAATCTATCCTAAACGCTGCTGCCAGAATCACTATACTGTTTCCTAAATCTGTCTCCGCATCTCCCCTGCTGAAATCCCTCTCCTGGCTTCCCATCAAATCCTGCATCTCACACTCAATTCTCCTCCTCATTTTTAAAGCTTTACACTCTTCTGGCCCTCCTTACATCTCAGCCCTAATTTCTCGCTATGCACCATCCCGACTCTTCTGTTCTGCTCAAAGATGTCTTCGGTATACCCCATTTGTATCTAAAGCCATCTCCCGCTTTAAACCTCACTCACTGACTGCCCCACACCTCTGGAATGCCCTTGCCCTCAATATCAGACTAGCACCCTCACTATCCAAGACCCATCTTAAAACACACCTGTTTAACAAAGTATAACGCTGTGGCGGATACATTGCATCTCATACATTGCATTGCATCCCTTGCCCCTTGCAGGCACCCTTACCAGAACGCCCTCCTACGGTCTCTGTACGTTCTTCTTACCTACCAATTAGATTGTAAGCTCTTCAGAGCAGGGACTCCTTTTCCTAAATGTTACTTTTATGTCTGAAGCAATTCTTCCCATTATATGTTATTTATTATTTATATGATTATGTCACATGTATTACTGCTCTGAAGCGCTATATACATTAATGGCGCTATATAAATAAATTCATGCATACAGTACATGTTTCTATAAAGACCAACTTCTACTGTTATGTAATGTATATTACCACCCCAGTACTTCCGCTTCAGCTACAATGGAACCTTGACCCCCGTACGTCTACAAGGTAAAAGGTGGATGTAGTTGGCAGACATTTTCTTTTATCCCTTCTACTGCTTCTTTTTACATTGCTGGCCCGTGTTGCCAAAACAGATGAGCTTAAAGCCGCACACTGACCTGCAGTCCTGGTTTCCGGAGATCAATGAAGCGAAGGACGGAGTCAGCACTTCCAACAGCGACACTGCAGTGAGGAGGCGGCATCGTTGCTACAGCCGTGATGGGCACTTTGCTATCCCCAGTCTCGTAGGTTCGGATGGTTTTACCTTTGCAAAGTGAAGAACGTTTACTGCACCTAACATGCTGTGTGCACCAACAGATCTTTAGTAGGAAGAGACCGCTAGTCCCTCGCATTGCACCAGTATTTCAAAAGCACAAAAAAAAAAATCAGGTGGTTGAAGACCTTATTCTATATACACAGAAGGCAGGACCTGGCTTGGGAGAAATCACAGGGGCCCGGTGCAAACTAAGTGTGGGGCCTATTCCCTTCCCGGTAGCCCTACCTGTGGGTTGGCTTAGGCGCTGGAGGGAGCCCACTCGGAAGGGGGGAGGGGGTTCTGACATGGAAGTTGGGCCAGGTTTCTGTGATTGCTGCCGTGGGGGGCTCCCTCCCTCGTCGCTCCCATTCTACAGGCAAGAAGGTCTCAGCAATCATGGGCCCCGGTGCAATGTACCAATGGCACGCCAGCATCAAACCGGCCATGAGAAGAGGGGCGGTGGGGAAGGGGTTTTTCGACCGAAAAATTCACCATAGACATCAGTGGGGATTTTCAGCAAAAATAAATTTAAAAAAAAGAACAAAAACATCCCGAACGTCTGCTTCAGTGTATATACAAAATGAGCCCCGTAGGCTCTTATTTAACATGCTGAAGCCGCATCCCTCAAATGGAGAAGATTTTAGTTCCAGTCATTTGAATAAAGCGGTTATTTTCTCCAGTACAGGGAAGCTGCTTCACAGGTTACTGAATAAGAGCCTTATACGTAGTGAAACACCAGCGTCCCACTAGATGGCGCTAAATAATTATAGCATTGCATTTACCATAAGAGGAGGGCTCAAAGTACAGATACACAAATTGTCGCCATGCTTTTGCACTAACACGTGTCTTATTATGTTTTGTTTAATTGAATGAATTGGAAAGAGAAACAGTGGATAACAAAAAAAAAATTTAAATCATAAATAAATCATCTGTGATCACCCAGAAATTCACAAACTTCAGCAGGGGTCACTAAATGGAATTTCAGTATATAGAAAAACTCTGGTTAATAAATGAATAGCTAAAATTTGGCAGCAAATGATTTGCTCACCTCTATCTGCCAGATATCATTAGAACAAGTTTTTGAGCCCCAATTGGTAGGCGAGCATAGCTTGGTCCGAATACAATCTGACGGACGCCCGTTTTAACATTTGTATTTTTAGTCCAAGTAAAAGCCGTCACCTTTTATAAAAATGCTACATTTTTACATTGCACAATTGCAACAAAATAACTCCAGATTTAAATTTTTTGTTTTTAAATAAAATGCATTGAAATTGGGTCCTATTGAATGGTTATCCTGCCCGTGATGATGCCACCAGTGACCATTTTGATTTCCAGGTGGCCCCACAATTCAGGTTGTTACAATTTTATTTTGAACAGAAATAGCACAGACAATTCCCCCTTTGTAAATGCAAAAGATACTGGGGCCTATGCAGAGAGCAGCGAATTTTAAAATTGGCGAATTTATTAAAAAGTAGCTTTTTTGGAGAGTTTTAATCTCCATATGCAGAAAAGTGCGAATTCTGCTATGTTTAACATGGATGCGTGTGGCGAGTTTAAATTGGCGAGATGCGCGCTTCAGAAATGTGTTAAAACAAATTTGCGCCTTTTTTTTTCCCTTTGCAATGGCCGCGAGCGGCAGTTTTTTTTTGCGAGGCAAAACGGAGACAATCGCGCCATTTTATTGGCGCGAACAGCCGCTACATGCCGTTCGCGCCTCTCTGCATTAGGATATTTTTAAAACTGGCGAGATTGAGGTTCTCGCCAGCCGCGAGGCGAGTTTTACAAATAGAAAAGAAAAATTGGCGCGTTTTTCGGAACTCGCCATTTTCTGCTGCTTTCTGCGCGATTTTCTCCAAAAAATGGCGAATTTCGAAATAGCGCTGCTCTCTGCATAGGCCCCACTGTATTGCCAAGTGGTGCTACACTGGTAAAGCTGACACTGCTCTGCTATTATGGGCGGAAGGTGCAGCTCAGGGGGTAATGTCACTGCCTTTACAGCAGGGGAGTCTGGTTTAAATCCCAATGGCAGATCTCCTTGTGACCTTGGGCAAGTCACCATCTCCCTGTGCCTCCCTGCACCAAAATTAGATTGTAAGCTCTACGGGGCAGGGACTCCATGTCAGCACTAAGAAATAGTTAGATGGATAGAGAGAGATACATACACGTCAAAATGGATTTGAAGCAAAAGGTGGCATTGTATGCTCATTTGCATGTCATTTCCCAGAATCCCTTGCTGCAGTGGAAGCACTGTATGCTGGGTGATAATGGTGAAGGCAGGGTTACAGACCTGTCTAAGACATGCAAACGAGCATGCAGTAATATTTCCATTTGCACACACACACACACACACACACACACACACACACACACACACACACACACACAAACACACACCACAACACACACACACACACACACACACACACACACACACACACACACACACACAATACTTGTTTTAGTTTTCAAAATAGGTTCAAGTATTATGTCAAAATGGGTGCTGCTCAAAGTGAAGTCTGTAGCAAACACCCTGGAAGTTTACTTTTAAGGTACTTGGTGTAGTGCTCATACAGTATGTTAACAAGCCATTTTTAAGAGCCAGAGAAATGTTTTATTTTACCTTGCCTTTTTTAAATAGAAAGCCACCAGCAGATTTCATATTAAACCATGTTATCAAGAGGAAATAGTAAAGGCTTTTGGCTAGGGAATGGTTCTTCGTTGTTTTGTTAAAAAAAATAATAATAAATAAATAATAATGGCAGCAATGCCACCTGTTTTTAATAACAAAACAAACCTGTACGAGCTATTGAATATGTATAAACAAATACATGGCTTCATTGTATCGAATTGCCTCCCCTGCCTTTGTTTGTACCTGTAAACTGGTCCCATGTGCAGACGGCTCCGTCACAGCTCACTACCTGCTGCACCGACTCCAGCTGCCCCACATAGAACAGACTTCTTGTGCTCCGCGTAAGTCAGACGCGACTCTATCTCTTTGGTACCATCGACTTAGTTATACAGCGGCCACAAGCGGACTGTTTTCTTCCTGAGCGGCAGCAAGGACAAATCTTCCCCACTCACGGGTTTCACAAATTTGATGGCCCGCGAGTGGCCCACAAAGCTCTGGTGCTTGATTTGGTGAAAGTAGAAGTGTGGTTCCTGCTGGCTCACGCCGATCTCGTATTGCCAGTATGCCAACCAGTTGCCACACAGCATGTGGGCGCTCTTTTGAAGGTCCTGCTTTAAAAGGGGTTTCATCGCTGGTCAAGTTCTCCATCACCGGGCTGAGACACGCGGACTTGGACACAGGAACCTGTGCGTCTCTAGGCACCTGAATCCGGTTTCCAACCATGATACTTCCGAATGTGCCAGAATGGCTTTCATCCTCCGAGCTGAAGAGTGAAGCCCTTACACTGGCACTGCATGCCCGAGAACGCTCCTCACTGCCCATATCCTTTGGCATTACAGCTTCCTGATAGACCATTGTCAGCTTCCAAATCAACTCACGGTTTGGGACCATCTGGCAAATTACATCACCTTTAAAAAGGAAAAATAAAAATTATAGACACAGACAAACACTAACACACACTCTGACCCAGTGGACTATCTGTTATCTTCTAAGAGCAGTGTGCAAGGATGGTATATGTGGATGGACAAGGCTAGAAATATTTGCCTGTATTCTCACCCAAAACCACAACAAGAAAAAAGTCATAAAAGAGATTTATAGATACACACACAAAAAAAAATCTGAAGGAAAAGCCTGTAAAAGGCTGAATTTTCAGCTGAATATTCTAGAGCTTTGGGTAATTTTGGAAAACTATTTCTAGCTTTTTACTCTAAAAATAAGAAAACTGGATACACAATGTTGCTGTACAAGATCATAGTGTGTAGATGATTTGTAAAAAAAAAAATCTCTGGTGGGCATTTTACAAACTGGAAAAAAAATAATTAAAAAAAAAACAAAAGTGTCATTTTTCAGCACAATTCTCAATCAAGAGCCAAGTCTGGCAGTTTTAATACCAATAAAGTGCTTGGCCGACTCATCTCAATGACTGCACAGTTACAGAGAACCAATAATAAAATGACCATTACCGTGTGCCCAACTCTTACTACTTAAAACTGCAAAGTTGCAGAGAAAGGGCAGTTAAAATGTGGAATTCATTGACCATGGAGGCTGATGGCAGATACAATAAATACCTTCAAAAAAAGATTGGACATACTCAAAGAAAAAATTATTATACAGGGATATACAGTACCAGATAAGTAAGCCTATGAGGATGTTGATCCAGGGAGTAATCTGATTGCCAATATTTGGTGTCAGGGAGGAATTAATTTTTCCCCTTTTGAGATTTAATTGGATGATATTTCTCTGGGGTTTTTTGTTTGCCTTCCTCTGGATCAACATACTGTAAATACAAACACAGGATCAAGTATCTGTTGTCTAAATTCAGCATAAATTTAACTTTTTTCAATCTCATCTACAATGTAACTGTAAATGTGTAGCTAATAAAAAAGGATCTGTAAAAAACAAACAAACAAAAAATACACTGCTTATGTGTTTGAAATTGTGGATGAATAAAACATGTTGAGGAGCAGGTTAGGAAGTTGAGACAAGTGCAAGACACCAACATGAGCCAGTGAGAAGTCCAAGTCATAGGTGTGTGTATACACAACATAGGAGCGCCTATGAACTCTGCTAATTGCAGATTGGTTAGTCACAGCTCTGATTTCTACTTACCCTTACAACGCATGATTCTTACCTATAAGACAGGAGAATGGGATGTATGTGGCATACGCCATTTCTGCATTGTACACCTCCAGCTCCTCAAGCAAAGTAAGATCAACCAGCAGCGTTCTCCTATCCACGCAGCGCACCGTTTCTATTAAAGGCTCCAAGCTATTCTGCGTCTCCATAATGAAGCCCTGAGAATAGGACGAGCGGTGAGCAGAGGCCCTTCATACAGATTATACACTAACATTAATTTCCATTCAGAAATGTGGCCTAGAAGGTTCGGAACATGTCGCTTCGCTTCCCAGCCCATGAAAGAGAATGTTCCCCTATTGTACTTGTAGAATAATTGCAAACTATCAAATGTTCCCCATTGTCCAAGAAATGAATAACGTAATCATATTTATTTTGTATCCCCACTTAGTTGAACAGACAGTGGAAAAAAATATCGATTTGAAACTAAATTGCCAAGTAGAAAGGAGTTTACCTTACGGCTGGCAGGCTTGCATCGATGCAACCAAATGACTCCTTTGTTACACAGACTTGGGTTCTAAATGTAAAACATGTCACTACTATATTTTAGCCCAATTTGGTAGGAGCACAGGAAGTGTTCTTTTGTATTCCTAAAATTGGGTGCGACTATAGTTAGCGGAAGACAGGAGTGAGTTTAAAATAAAAAATCACAACAACGGTCGCAGGATGAAGCAAGACTTCCATTTATATGCCAAATGTAAATGTATATTATTGAACATTTTAACTGAGCTGCTGAAGATTTAGTCTCGTAAGATGACATGCTTGTTAATGCAAAATGTAAAAAAAAAAAAAGTCAGAAAAAAGAAATAAACTAGATTTAAAGTGTAACACGGTTTACATTTCTCTGCTGTGGTTACATAGAAAGACACATTAACAGTAAATTAGAAATGCCAAGCTCAGTCCTCAAGATCTACCAACAGCAAAAGATTTTCAAGGACATAAATACAGAAGAAAATTGCCAGAGTCACGTTTAAATGAAAGGTTACCGTTACAAATCTTGAAAAACACGCGTGTCACCAGCCCCTAGACTGGCGTGTCACTAGCCCCTGGACTGGTGTGTCACTAGCCCCTGGATGACTGGGTAGACCCTGAACTTAGGGTTTGAAACTTTTTTTAAAAAATCTTTTAATTCAATAAACTTTACAGTGCAAACAACTTGTATTTTTGTGTAGGAAGAACACTTTATATTTAACTCACTCTATGTCCTGTAATTAAAGACCCACTGACCTGTAGTAGAAGGCAGCTTCATATATTGTAAACACTGTACAAAAATTGACTTTTAGAACAACTAAAAATATGGTATGAAAATGAGTCTCTTGTTTTACAGACAGCTGAACTATGAATAAATAATGCTGGTCAACGGCATTGGCTAAATATACCCAGTTTTTTCCTCTGTTTTTCTCAAGGTATTGGAAGTGTTTTCTCAGTCCTTATTTCCTCTTCGATTGCATTCTGATCCTTACATAAAGACTTTATTAGAGGAACGGGACAGGCTTACAATCTTATAAATTGGGTTTGGCCTAATGCATATTACAGACTACATGCAATGACCTCCCAATCTGTTTAATCAAAAGCCATATATTACTGACCTTTTATCATCGTGATTATTTAAAAATGCACTTGTATAGTCGGTCAGAGGCATCTTAAATGCCCCTGTTTTAATACACGTATTTGTATTTGCATATCACTGCAATGTGGCAAGAGCACCAGGAATTCACAGCCATAGAGTACTGGCATTATTATTATTTTTGGAATATCCAAAAGTGGTCAGCAAAAGCAATGACGTGATTTTTGTTTTCAACGTATGGACCCCAGATGCATTGCTAAACCCTGAAGACTGCATAGGTATTAAGTACATATGACTGCTAAACTGTATGTCTTTTCCTCAGCACTTACTACACCAAAGGGATGGAGACATTTCAATATTCTTATAGATACAATATTGCCTTACCACTTTAGAATCATTTTCCAAGGGTAGGATTTGATAATTTAACATCTGAGGTGCAGAGAGAGAATGATATCCCCAGTTACATAGTGCTACCATATAGTCCTGGAGAAAGGCTGCCACGTTCAGGTACTAAAGCCTTCCATCTAGGGCTAATGCACCAAGCCAGTCTTAGAAAACAAATCTCCTAGTGCCTTATTATTGAGTTTTAAATTACCTCTGAGACCATGCACCTTCAGGTTCACCTGAAGTAGGTGGCCTTGTGTTTTGTCTATGCAGCACCTAATTTCAGTACTATTTACCAAGCAGCTAAGCCACCATCTCCTTTTATAGCGAAACTATCTCTAAGAAGGTGATTTTAAAAAAGTGTCCATTAAACTCCTGGACACATACATACAGTATGTGCAGTATCTAAATTTGTGTATTTGTAATCAGTGGGATTTTAGAATATAAATAGGGGGGCTTTTGTTATTGCTCAACATTGTAAAACTATTCAAATGCAAACACACATTGCTGTTTGTATGGTCTTAATGTAGGATTGTGTATGCATTATTAAAAGATGGCCTGTCGAGTAGCCCATTAGGATTCTGGTAAGAATTTCTAGACCCATGTACTAAAAGAATCCAGTGAGGTTCTAGTTATTCCTGCAAAAGGGTTTTGATAAGCTGGTCTAAAGCAGTAAGCGTTAAAGAAAGAAAAAAGTAAAATGCTCTCACTAAACTTATAGGAAATGCAATTTTAACAAGAGGAAATACAATTCTGGAAGCAGGTGATGTACAAGTTGGAAACCTCACTTGATTACATTGTAGGGTATGTAGGAATTCCTTTATGAAGTTAGTTAATCCGCTGAGTTTACTAATATTGGCTGGCTTCCAAGGGGAGGTATCTAATAAGCCTTTATTTGGAAATGTAGCAGGAGAGATCGGACATGAGTGTTATTGCATATTACACTATATGGTATCTTCGTGACATATTTATGGGTGCTGGCTCAGAACAGGGCGCAGTGTCAGTGATTTAGCTGTGCAAACTGTGCCTTGCATAGCCAGCAGCTCTTCATTACATTACTGTTTAAGTGATCATGCTGCTATTTGTTATATAGCAAATTCGATCTTCACAAACCCAACAAGCAGTAGCAGTATAGCTTAGTTAAGCAATGTACAGTATGTAACATGGGTTATGCAAACACCAGTATTGAACCCAAATCAGGGTTTCTGGATAATGTACAGTATTGTTCTGAATTTGGCACTTTTTTCCTTCAATTTGACTTCATGAAAAGCACGTGTCTGAATTCACAGTGGTTAGGTCTCCACAGTCTGTAATTGTTTTAACTGGTCCAGTGTGTCTTGGCTCTTTAACTTATTTTGCCCATTGATTTGCGTAGACTTTTTAGAAGAGGATTTCACTTCTTCAAACTTCTTGTCTCTGTAAAAGTCGCTCTTTTTTTTTTTTTATAACTTGTATTTTATTGAGATATTTGTACATGAAATACAATAAAACACACGTTGTATAGTTACTTTGTGCATCGCAATAAAATAAATACAATCTTTGGAACATATTGTACTGTATAAAAAGTGGGGGTTCCACGACTTTTTGCGCCCTACAGAGCCGTGGAAAACGGGGTAGAACAGGGATTGGGGGTAACGGGAGAAAAAAAAAAAAAAGGGGGGGGAGATGGGGTAGAGGAAGGAGGATTAGGAGTTGGGAGAGGGGATGGGAAAGGATGGTATCTTATTACTAGATGTTGGAATCATCGGGTCAAGTGAAGTATTCCAGCTGTTGGCAGCAAATTGTGTGAGCTGGCTCCTGTCAGATATGACGGATGGGATATATTGGGGTCCCTAAGATCACCCACTCCTAGGGGAGAACGCATCTATCACTATCATTGCCAGATTGTGTTACGCTCAACCCCGGAGATGTCGGTCTGTGCCAACCATGGCAACCAGACGTTTAGATAATTGTCACCAGTGTCGTTAACTAGACTCGTTAACTTTTCCATCTGGCAAATAAACCACAATCGATTCCGAATCTTTGGGATGTTTGGTATGTCGGGGCGTTTCCATAATGCTGTGATCTCGCACCTCGTTGCAATTGCAAAATGAGCAATTAATTTATTTTGTGATTTTGTTAGATCGTTTAGAGGTCTGTTCAGGAGGAACAGCCAAGGATCTGGGGGAATAGTTAAGGCAAAAATCCTCTGTATCCAATTCCTGATCTTTTCCCATATTTGGGCTATTCGTGGGCAAGACCACAGCATATGTAACAAGTCGGCCGTTCCCCCGCACTGCTTGGGGCACAGAGGGGAGGAACCTGGCACGAACTTAGATAATTTGAGTGGGGTGAGGTACCATCTCATGAGTACTTTATATGCGTTCTCCTTTAGTGTGGTGCATATAGAGCTTTTTGCCGTGGCTAGGAATATGGTGTTCCAATCGTCCTCTTCCAGGATCTCTCCTAAGTCTGCCTTCCATTGGTTTCTAAATGCTGGGGTGTGTTGGTGTGAGGCTAAGGAATCGACTACTTCTCCATATATCGTTGATATAAGTCCCTTAGTGTCGGTTTCTGCCCGACAGAGCTTTTCAAATTTTGTCAGAGGGGGGTATGGGGCCAATTTGTTGTAGAATGCTCTTATCTGGAGGTATTTAAAGAATTCTGTGCGGGGAATATTTTGTTCTGATCTGATATGATCGAATGTTTTAATTTTAAGATTAAAACCCTCCAGGTCTTTGATCCTATTATATCCTTTTGATCTCCATATTGAACTATTGCTGCCTATTAGGCCGGGTGCGAACATCGGATTATTCCATAGGGGGGACATTAGGGAGTTGACTGATGTGAGAGAATTCTTAATTTTTGAAGCTTCCCAGACCGATAGCGAGTTAGTCATTGAGGTGAGCGGCATATCGATGTGTTTTCTGGAACTTTTAGGTAGCCAAATTAAACTGCTGAGGTCCAATGGGGAACAAGCAGCACCTTCCAACGCCACCCATCTCTTCAATTTAGGGTCAAGTGCCATTGTATGATGTGACTTAATTGCGCCGCTTTATAATACGAATACAGGCAGGGTACCGCTAAGCCTCCTGCTATAACAGATCTTTTCATATTTGTTTTATTGACTCTCAGTTTTTTCCCCTTCCAGATAAACTTGGAGATTTCAGACTGAAGCGAGAGTATATCTTTCAGTCTGAGTGGCACTGGTAAAGTTTGGAAGAGGTAAAGGATACGGGGGAGTAAATTCATTTTAATGCTATGTATCCTTCCTATCCAAGAAATTTTCTTGGAGGCCCATCTGGAGAGGTCTTTTTTCAGTGACCGAATTAGGTTGGGATAATTTGCGGAATAAATATTTTTAGCGCTTTTTGTGATTTGAATACCTAAATATTTTATGGATTTCCTTTGCCAATTAAATTGAAAGTTTAACTTTAACAATTTCTCAGTTTGGCTAGGGAGATTAATGTTTAGAGCTTCCGATTTGGATTGGTTTATTTTAAATCCAGAGACTTTGGAGAATCTGTCAAGTAGGTCAAATAGGTTTGGTAGGGAGGTGAGGGGCTTTGAGATTATTAATAAGATATCATCAGCATACAGGGCCGCCTTGTGTGTTTGCGAGTATGCGTTTAACCCTGAGATATCTGGATTGTCTCGGATGTGCGCCGCCAGAGGTTCGATACATAGGGCAAACAGGGGAGGGGATAAAGGGCACCCCTGTCTCGTGCCGCTCTGAATCTGGAATGGGAGTGAGGGGAAACCCTGATGTATAACCTTGGCTGTTGGGCCTGAGTATAGAGACATAATTGCTCTGCTCACCTGACCCCCGAATCCAAATGCTGCGAGTGTTTATTTAAGATATGGCCAGTCAATCCTATCAAAAGCTTTTTCTGCATCCAGACTTAATAACATACTTTGATTGTTATTTTACACCTAAATTCTTAGACAAGGGCTTCTCCCAGTTCTATACAGCCTCAGCGTCCACCAAAAAAGGCGGAGTAGCTATACTTTTTAGTAACAAAATCCCATTTGTAGTCCAAACAATTAAAAGGGACGCGGAAGGCCGATTTCTAATTCTTGTAGGCACTATACATGAACAATATATCACCTTAGCATCCCTATACGCCCCGTATATACAGTACAGGACACTGCATTCTTCAATAATTTCTTCCGAATCCTAAGTTCAATATCTCAAGGCAGCATCATCCTCGCAGGTGATTTCAATATTGTCATGCAAGCTTCCCTAGATAGATCAGGAGGAAAAGACTCAGACAACAAAAAAGCTCATTCTTCCCTCCTTAAAAACATAAAGGATAACCAATTAGTGGACATTTGGAGAGAGACACACCTGACAAGTAAAGATTATACATTCTACTCCCACCCACACACATCATATAGCAGAATCGACTACTTCTTCGTTTCGGGTTAATTGGTTCCTATGGTCGCTCGTTCCGAGATCCATGATATTTCATGGTCCGACCATGCGCCAATAGAGCTACGGTGCAACAAAATTCAGGCCTTTAGACCAGGGGCGAACTGGAAACTAAATGAGTCAATCTTAAAGATACCCGTACTCTGTGATGCTATAGGTCAAGATATTGATCAATTCTTTGAACTAAATACAGGCTCTGTGGAATCTCATATTACTCTATGGGAAGCTCACAAAGCAACAATGAGGGGCCTATTAATCAGCATCACCGCTAAAAGAAAACGGGAGAGAGATGCTAAAATTGTCATTCTCCAGGACAAACTCCACTCTCTACTAATATCTCACAAGACTCATCCAAACAAACAAACATTGCAGGCATTAAAAGATACCACAATTGAACTAAATATGTTATTAACGTCCAGGGCCGATAACTCACTAAGTTGGTCAAAGAGGAAGTTTTATGAAAAAGCTAACAGGCCGGATACGATGCTAGCACGAGCGCTAAAAGAGAGACAATAAAAGTTTAATATCCAAGCTTTACGCTTAAAATCTGGCATCCACACATCCAACCCCCAAAAGATAGTAGAAGAATTTGGCTCTTTTTATGGTTCCTTATATGATGGGAAGAAAGTGGCACACAACAGCAAAACGAGCAAGGTTTTAAGAGATTTCTTAGCCAGCTCAAAGCTAGAGAGATTGACAGAGAGCGATCGAGAAAAGCTAGGCGCTGACTTCACTTTTAGAAGAAGTGTCACAAGCTATCAAAGAACTCAAATCATCAAAAGCACCTGGTCCGGATGGTTTCTCGGGGCTCTACTATAAGAAATTCTCGGAATTACATGCCCCAAGGCTGCTCCACATGTTCAACACGATTTTAGCGGGAGCCCCGATCCCCGGAGATATGCTGCAAGCGTCTATATCACTAATACATAAGCCTGGGAAAGATCCGCTGCATTGTAAAAGTTATAGACCTATATCTTTAATCAATACTGATATCAAATTATTTGCTAAACTTCTGGCCAACAGATTGAGTCTAATCCTACCCAGACTAATACATCCAGATCAAGTCGGTTTTATCAAGGGACGGCAGGCAGCGGACAATACCCGACGATTTATTGATCTGCTCGAATTGGCAAACAAAAGTCGCTCTTTTTGATCAAATACACCAGCACGAGGTCACAGAAGAAAGCCCCCGCTCCCATTATTGCCAGTCCTGAACCAATGTTAATAAGTGTTGGAATGATGTTAAATTTCCCAGCCTTTCCATTCACCATGATATCAAAGCGAATGCCATAAGCTTTTATCAGCGTTCTATAATCTGTCCCATCAGCATCTCGGTAATATTTGGCAAACCTGAAATTGTATCCAGAGGAGACAGATTTCTCTGTAAACTTGTTATCTAGGCGGGTGAAGGAATAGTTCGGATGGCATTCGGATGAACATCTATCCAGGTCACAGTTCCACTCAATCTGAATTCCAATCACTCTACCCTCCATCGCCATGTTTTGAAACTCACTTCCAGACCAGGTTACAATACTCCCCAAGTGAAAGATGGGGCAGTAATGGTTCAGTGTACTGTTGCGACATGACTTCAGGAATGAGTTGTCGTTGGTGTTTAGTATATTAGTCCTAGAAAAGTTAAACTTCGGGAAGCGTATTGAGTTTTTAATGTAGACTGTGAAGTTCTCTGCTTTCCCCAGCAAAGGCCTTTTTGACTTCTGCCTCTTCTCCACAGGGCACCAAGCACAGATTTCACAGGTCCCTGTGGTGTTAAGGACTCCTGTCTTCAAGCAGCGTCCAGTTTTAACACCATTGCCAGATATAACTGGTTCTCCTTCTGGGCAGTCACTGTTTTTGGAACACACTGCATCCGGGATGCCAAAACTATGTAGTTTGTGGTAGGAAATGTCTCTTGTGAAGAGAAGTATCCTATGTGAGAAGAAGTGGCTTGCTGTCAGGGGAAGGTAAAAAGGAACTCCTCACGCTGTCTGCTGATGATAAGAGTGGGTTTGAAACTTTAAGGTATGCGATTTTAGATTTGCAGTTAATTGAGAGGTAGGATGACACAGACCTGCTCATGGAGTTCCTGCAGTAAGGTAAAGTTGCTGAAAAATATCCATAGGGTGTCACTGAGGTGCTGCTGGACCATCTCCCGCCCTATCCTTAGGCAAATGAACGAGATGAGACTGCTGCACTTTGCACAAAGAGCTATGTGGGCCTGAGCCCACTGGGAAACCTGGAAATGGAGCAATAGTTTTTAAAAAATATATATTTTTCAATGCAAAGAACAAAAAGATATACAGGTATGTGACAAATAAGTTCAAAATAAAATAAATATAGAAAGAACATTGGAGTCGGGAAGAATTCCCCCCCCCCCCCATATGAAAAATTGGCTAAATATTGGCTGCACAAGTATAAATACAGGTGTAAGATCTGTAACGTGACCAATTAGAATGTAACCTCCCCCCTTCCCCTCATTTAGTGTTATGTTACGTAATACATTGGAAAAAGAAACATCAATAACACTGCAAATATGTTGTTGAATGAGACAGTCATGCTTATGCCATATATCAAGTCCCAATATTTATTGGAACCTCGGAAGCAGCAATAAGTACTGCAATTTTTTTATTATTGCCTGTTCCATGCTGGTTTAGGATACCGTCCGTGCCTATGTATATAATGGCTAATATATTGGCTATGATAGTATATACATTGGCACGATATCCTAAACCAGCATGGAACAGGCGATAAAAAAATAACTACACATTACAGTACATTTTTTTTTTTACTCGGTGCAATATTAACTCGGATTTAATGGAGTTTGATGTATCTAGGTGTAAAGGATTTTTTAAATAATAACTGTAAAATGTTATGGAACTTAAATGTACTACATATTATAATTACTTACCCACTTGTATAGCAGACCAACTTAGTTATTATTTTTGCTCGGTCTTCACAGCTGACATTGAAGAGTAGGGACTACGGTTGGGTAACAGGAATATAAATGGAAAGGAGGTGGACAAAGGTTCATTAGAGAGAAGAAGGTCCAAGTGGCCGCTTAAAAACAGAAAGTGGGCAAATCAGTGCGGCCAGATGGGACACATCCAAGGATATGAAAAGAGCTTAGGGGTGTGCTGTCAAAACAATTTACAAATGTAGTTTCAGATGACCGGTCAGAGCAAATGATTAAGTAGGGAAAAGGCTGATAACTACAGCCCAGTGAGCCTGGTGTCAGTAGTGGGGAAGTTAACGGAACCACAGCTTCAAGAATTGTCAGATAAAGTCCAGCAACTTAGAAGATTGCAGGAAACAGATTACTTGGGGAAAGATCTTGTCAAACAAATCCAATTGATTTTTTTGACTGGGTTACTAAGGTAATAGATCAGGGTGGACCGGTAGATGTAGCTAGAACAAGGAGGTCATGCTCTGAAGTTGGAGGATGGCAGGCTATAGGGAAATGTGAGGAAGTACTTCATGGAAAGGGTGGTGGATTCACGGAAAAGCTTCCCAACAGGAGGCGGTAGGGGGTGGTACAGTAAGGGAGTTCAAAAATGGTTGGGATAGACACAGAGCTATCCTACAAATATCAAAGTAGAAACAAAACACTGGATGGCGTTCAAACACTTATCTAGTGAGGTGAATAATATAATATGTGAATGTGAATACAAAATCTACTATAAAAGGTGAAGAACACAGTGAATGCACTATTGGTTCTTTTCTTCTGTTTGAGCTCCCGAAGGTTCCTGTTTACTACCACCGGAAGAACTTACCGCTGTGTGGGATCTTGCCTATTACAACTGAACAAGAGACAGAATTGGTCTTACCCAACAGTGGTAGAGGTCAGAAAACCTAAAACAGGCAGCAGAACATCCTGGGTAATTTTGGGGAGAATGTCCATCAGTGTGGTGTCTGATAGGTAGACAATAATCTTCTGGGTCAGTACCACAGCTGCTAGTAGACCTGCTTCCTTGCGGCTGTTTAGTCTGCAACCACTGCTGGGGGCCATCTGTAGGTACAGAGTGGGAAGAAATTGGCTTATTCGAGAAGGGATGGGGTGGAAATATGCATGTTAGAAGTCCCTCTCCTTTCAAAGCAATTTACAGAAAAACCTCAGTATGGTCTTACTGATCTTCTACAACACGGATTTGAAAATTCAGTTTATTGGGATTATGAGGAGTCTCGTTAAAAGTGCAGTCACACTTAGAAGATATATACATTGGGAGAAGGAGTGGCTCAGTGAATAAAGACACCGACTCTGTAAACAACGACACAGAGGGGACCCAGGTTCGATTCCTGGTGCCAACTCATTGTGACCTTGGGTAAGTCGCTTTATCTCCCTGAACTTCAGGCACCAAAACAAATAGATTTTCAACTAATCTGTACAGGGACTGTGTCTAACAATCCTATGCCGACTACCACACACTATACTGGAATTGTGAAGCGCTTTGAGTTCCACGTATGTTTGTATGAAACAAACTTATTATTGGTGATGTAATATGCACTGTTTTTAGGCTTGAGGACATCCCATCTGTTAAAAATAATTTCAAATTAAGTCCCACTATACGAATGACAAAAACAAATGATATTATAATGTAGTTGTTCTCAACAGAACTACTGTATTTTAACCCTTTCCTTAAGAGCAAAGCCATGCACTGCAGGTCCACGTGGCAGCAAAATGGTTCAATATTGGTGGAGAGAGGAGAGGATAACATGTGGCGTTAAATGACGAGTAACTCAAAAGGAACACAAACTGCAACAAGTATGGAAAATAAAGACATTTTACTTAAATTACAAATACAGTATAATGGTATTTCGGAACAGGATACAGTCTTGATAAATTGCCTATAAACTGAACACTTGGGAGACAGGAATGATTTATTTCCTGTCTCCATGCTGGCTCCGCATACCCTGCACTGCTGCAAGGAACAGCCTGGAGTGGGAAGAAATATAAATAGGTACAGAAGAAGACAGTCATGCCAGTAAAGACAGCACAATAAAGGCACTTCTGGTCTACCACGAACAAGAGACAGTGTTATTCCTCACCATCCTTCTTCAATTAGAGGCTCGCCTTGACTAAACTCTGCTATTCCATAAGGCATCTTACAGCTCAATGACTGCTTGTGGAATAGGACAGCTTAGAAATATGGGCCATATGGATTTCTTCTTTACAATTTAATTGGAGGCTGCAGACTCGCCCCATTTTACACATTTTCCATGTGGGGTGCACAAGATAAAATGTATCCCACACGTTTTGCTGACTACAATTTAGAAGCAAAGCCACATGATAAATGTACAAAATTAAAATCAGAATAGATTATACATATGGAAAGAAAGCACCAGCGTCGCTACAGCTTTATTGTTTTAATTAAGTTCTCTCTTTGTGGTCCAACAGTGCATGACAAGTTCTGTGGTCTGGGTAAGGTTATCTTGCTCCTCTGATTGGCCAAGCACCTCTCTGCATGTTTTAAATCATCATTGGCTTGCTAACCTAGACTTCTGCACAGGGATCAAACCATCACTAAGGCTCAGATCCACAAAAAGGTGCTAAGCTTTAAACATGCCTTCACTCCCATTCATACGATCTGGGCCTAAACAGGCAACAACACAAAACAGATGGAATAAAAAGCGGCCCGTCCCCCATCCTCCACTAAGTGTGTAGGTGATCTGTATCCTTTATAGGTTGCTGTACATTTTGAAACTTAAAGCAGCAATGTCACCCAAATGCATTTACAGTATAGTGTGCATATAATGATGCAACCTTTCCCCTCCCCCCTAGCACAGCAGACTTAATGGTTTCTTTCAGCCCTTAAGGATTTTTCCTTAGCTTCGTGGATTTCTTAGGGCATTTTAACAAATTTCTAGCAACCAGTTTTTCCAAGCTTAGTACCTCAGAAAGGCATTCAAATAATAAAAGCAATGTATACGAGAGCAGGACCACCATATTTAAATAGGTAACATACATGTATATTTAAATAGGTAACATACACCTACACATATACATATATATTTTAATTGGACATGACAGATTGCTGATTTAAACTGCATTATTTACCAGGTAGCTGATGTAAGGCAGATACTGATATGTTAGGACTGGTTCCCCATAGAGGTGAGCCACATACATCAGACAGTCCAGCACGGGTTTGGATACTTGGTCCCCGCATACTGGTCTCTTAACATTAAGCGGGCTATGCTCCTCCACATTAGGTATAAACTGTTGTCTCTGGTGACCTGGTCAAAATAAGAGATACATTAAATCAGAAATATAGACTCGCTAAATAATGCTAAGACATGAAAATACAAGTTACGAGGTTTGCCCCAGTTGTGTCAATGTCCTCATACAAAGGCTATTCAATAAAAGGTACAACGTGACATTTTGATAAACCAGCCTCGTCTCAGACTCAAAACAAAATAACAGCTTTTGACTGAACAAGGAGACAGAAAACATGCTACGATAGCAAACTGACGTATGTAGATGCAGCACAATCTTACATTTTCATTTTGCTGGGTTACAACTGATCTAATGTTTGATGATTCTTCCCCTAATTATAGAGGTAAATAAGAATTTTAACTCAGGGAGTGTTAGGACCTGCTAACGGCCATGCCTTGAAATGGCAGCAGGCTTAAGACGCTTTGGCCAAACGGTTAAATTAAATGACCCTTTTTCAAGAGAATATATAGGTATTGCACCGTGTATTTTTGTCACATTAGAAGTAGCTTTGGGCATCTGTGTTTGTTTCTTGTTGTGTACATTTAGCCACGCCCACTAGCACTCCTTTTGACACACACACACACACACATATATATATATATATATATATATAAAATGTGGTAATGTTTGTGGTTTCTCAGAGCTTGTTGGGTATCTGTGTGTCTACACCTGCATATCAAGCTGTATTCCGAGTGCGAGTGAAACACTACATAAAATAGTTGCTTCGCTAAGACAAGTAACAAGAATTTACCAACATAACAGGACGTGAACAATCTCAGCAGATTCCTGGCAATGCAGCGAGAGGTCATAGTTGGACCCAGTTTGGCAGAGACCCACCTCACCATCTTACAGGCAGTATCTGCAAACACAAACAAGCAGTTTGATACATACACAATCTACAGGAAACTAGAACGCTGTGACTTGACAAAATAGACTTCATTGTCATGAACAGACTCCAAAGGGTTGTAATGCTTGGAAATATTTAATTATTTTCCGTCAGAAAATTAGCGGTGTTGATGCAAATAAAAGTGGGTCTTGGCTCAATGCTGCATTTTGTCTCTTGGTCATATGTAAGACGTTTATTAATCACTTTCCTACATCTGGCACAAAAATATCTTGGAAGGTTTTTGCCACCCCAAACAGTTTTTGGGGAGCAAAGAAAAATGGTGTGTGATGCAAAAATGGCATTTGCATTTGTCAGTTCCTCCAATTGACACTTCCCAAATTGCAAACTGGTGTATGTGAGGCAGAATTGGAACAAAGTTCATTGATGCAATGAAGCAAAATAAAAAAAATACTCTTCTTCGGACCAGTTTTCTTCCAAAATTGCCTTGATATGTAAAGCTCCAAATCATGTAATTCTACCACTCAGTGTAAAGTCATGTTTCAGGAAATAATGGGGAGATCTCTGGACATAAATAAAAAGATGTGCTATAGTATAAGAGAGAATTAGTTGTGTTCTAAATAACATATGTAAAAACATTACATTATGAATGTAACAATTTCTCTCTAGCCGTTGTAAAAAATTTGAAAGACTAGCTTAGGATCCAAAGAAGATGGAGCAGACATACATATTTGCACGTTAAAATTTTTTATAAATTGTTTACAGCCTGGTTTCCTGGGGGGGGGGGGGGGCGAGGAGACTTGAAAGGGGGCCTCAGAGTGCCAAGAGGGACATATGCACAGCGAGATACAGAAAGTGATAAAAGGGCAGAGTGTGAAAGAGGCGGAGAGAGACAAAAAGATAAGAAGAAAGA